>JAQMCX010000057.1:1720205-1782825 GCA_029814765.1 Acanthurus leucopareius | reverse complement strand
GTGTGTGTGTGTGTGTGTGTGTGTGTGTGTGTGTGTGTGTGTGTGTGTGTGTGTGTGTGTGTGTGTGTGTGATGTAACCGGAAGCTCAGACGTGCAGACGGAGCTTCAGGAGGCTGATTAGTGTTTGTTTCGTATGTAAAAGAACCTCAGAGGAACGTCTGAGACTCTGAGATGTTTCTTCGTCCTTTCAGGCGTCACGAGGTGCTTGTTTTTTTTTCAGGAGGCGACTCGATGCCAAACGTGACTCAGCCGAGCCGCCGTGCGTTCCTGTGACCGATGTGACGTAACGCAGATTCGTTTTCAGCCCTGCAGCAGTTTTCAAACACGTCATTAATCCAGACGCTGATTACTTTGGTCCCGTTTCCACATCAGAAGGTTTCAATGTGGAAAAAGACGAGTTTGTGAAAACTGAAACCTCCACAAGACTCTGAATGTCTTTATTTATGTACACGTGTGTGTCGATGTGTCAGCCTGCAGACAGACAGGCAGCCTGTCTGTCTGATGATTCACTGTCTCACTGCAAACACTGAAATCCAAATGAGACCGAATCAAAACTTAAACTGTGAAAAACAGTCAGTGTTGGTGATGAAACAGATAAAACCTGACGAGGTGTCCATCAGCGGAGAGGGGCATTCTACTTCCTGAAGGACGACGCTGTTGTAAATAAACTGTTCTTTTTAATTCTTTTAATTTATTTTATGAGTCAGCACAATTCATTCAAACTGCTTTGTGATGCCCTTATATCAGGGATTAACGGACCCCCTGCAGCCAATCAGATTGCTGCATTCACTCAGATTGCGGTGTAGAAACAAGTGGAGAACCTCCGGTCTCCTGCAGGGACGTACATTTTGTGTTTGGACGGCGTGATCGAAGGTCCAGGTTTGTTTAGTTGTCACAGAAGAAGTCTGCTGTCTCTGTTTTCTCTCCTCGGACGTTTTAATCTGATGATGGAGGCTCATAAAGAGAAAGACTCCTCACTAATTACTGATGAGGACGGTTGTGTTCAGGCGCTGCTGGGTTAAATTTAACAGCAGGAACAAAGAGCGAGCGAAGCCTCCGGACTGATTATCAGACCAAACCATCACCGTGTGTTTCACTTCCTTTCAGCTCTGAAGGAAAGAAAGAGTCCAGATTACATCACATGCTGTCAGACGGACGGATGGAGATAAATAGAAGGCTGTTATATTGAACATCACGCTGCATCAGATCTCAGACTCACTGAGGACGGAGAAAATGAAGCCGTCAGGCCAAGAAAACTGAAACTCAAGACCAGGAAATTACAGCTCAATCTGCTGCTGAAAGGAACATTGAGAGCGACGAGGAGCGGAAAATTTCTTCTTCCTACAAAGAACAAGAAGTTTTCTCAGGGATTTCTCTTTTTCAGTTACTTTCACACAGTGTTGTATTTGTTCATAACGCATCAAATAAAATAAACTCAAACCGGCTGGTTTTCCTGCTCCAGACGTGTCGTCAGTCCGTCTTTGTCAGCACTTTTCCTTATCAACCTTTTTTAAACGTGATGAAATTTTGATCCTGCAAACCAACTCATGTGTATCAGTGTGTTCGAAAAATATATGGAGTCCATTTTCATCATCATCATCAAGTTTCATGGTAAAAGCCTTAAAACGTCTTAAAAAAAAGGTGAATTATGAGGAGAAGCTTCATGTAAATAAGGCTCTTTCTTCCCTTCATTGGCTCATGGGGCGTTCAGGAGCAGCTTTTTATTTCCTGAGATCAGATGTCTGGATTCACCACCACATCCTCGCTGTCTGAAAACTCTTTAACACGGAGCAGAACGTGTTCATGTTGACTGATGACGTTTGGCTGAAAAGCTCTTTGGAAACTTTTACAGGTCGATCAATGAAAAACTTTAAAAACGGCCTGAAGTTCAGAGAAACGAGTCTGGATTTGAATCAGAGTCGAGTCTGCAGACACGTGATGGTCAGACAGATGCTGCCGTCACTCTCCTCCACCTCACCTGCTTCGCCCCCGCACAGCAGCAGGTGATGTCACCGCCTCGCCTCCTGTCGTCAGGGCGGCGAAGCAGGCGGTCAGTCATCCTGAACAAATCTACCCACAAGGCCGTGCTGCAACCCCCTTTTCCTCCTCCTCACCTGTTCCCGTCCATCTGGCAGGAGTTAAAGATTAATATGCTGGAATCTCAGAGCCGAGGAGGCGGGGGGAGGCAGGAGGAGATGGGAGGAGGCAAGAGGAGACAGGAGGAACCAGGAGGAACCAGGAGGAACCAGGAGAAGACAGGAGGAGACGGGAGGAGACGGGAGGAGGCAGGAGGAGGCAGGAGGAACCAGGAGGAGACGGCTGATTTCATTCAGACAGAGACGACAGCGCTGCAGTGAGAACAATTATATAATTTGGAAACATCAGCACAAAGTTCAGATTAAATAATCTGCGTTGACCCACCGACATGAACTAAACACTGAGTCACTGAAGATCAGCAGAGATTATTAACCCTTCAAACGTCCTGATTGTCTTTGTTCCTTTGAGTCGGAGCAGCTTGTGTTCGTCTCTGATTGAAACTGATATTTAAGAGTCATTTCAGCTGAAATCAGTGTGTTTGTGTTTGACTTCACTGTGAGGTTTTATTGTTTTAAATTTAAATTCCAGCAGAAACAGATTATTCTTCTGTCGTGTCTGTGTGTTAAAGCTGAAGTAAAGCTGCAGCCTGGGTGTTATTAGCTTAGCATAGCATAAAGACTGGCAGCAGTTGGAAACTGTTAGCTTTGCTCTGCCCAAAGTTCAAAAACACCTCTGAAGATTATTGATTAACACGTCGTTATCGTGTTCGATTAATCAGGGCGCAAACTAAATTATAGAAACAAATGTTCGGGGTTTTGGGTGAATCATAAGCTGGAACAGTTTCTGATGATCAGCAGTTTGTCTGTGCAGCTTCGGTTGCCAGATACAGTCGGTGGTCACCTTTTGGGTTTTTTTCTCTTTTAGAAATTTATCAAACCTGGCAACCTCAGTGTGACATCACGACTTCACAAGGCTGCGAAGTTTGTGTGTGATGACACGATGTGAACAAACACACCAATATCAGCTTAATCTGATTACACAACAGCATTTTGTGTGTAGGTCTGATTAGGTGTGTGTGTGTTGAGTAAGAACCTTGAATCTTACATGAGTTAACCTCCCTGCAGAGGCTGCACACACACACACACACACACACACACACACACACACACACACACACACACACACACTGTTTCATACCTGCATTGATGGTGATTCAGATGAAATTCCTGCTGTTTCAGTTTCTGCTTCATTAGATAACAGCTACGGTCACTTAGCATTAGCATTAGCATTTAGCATTTATAATTTTTTTTTTTTAACACACCAGCTGAAACACTTTCAGTGGAGTTTTGGTTACTGCAGTGATGCAAAGTATCTAAGTACTTTAATTAAAGTACAAGTATTTCTTTATCCACCTGAAACATCCTGAAACTTTCTGCTTTAAGGGACTTCTGATGGAAATTCTTATCATCAGTTGCACATTTGCTAATAAACTTCAGTCGGCTGCTTTGATTTTTACAAACTGAGCTGCAGAATCAGCCTGTGGTAATCCTATAGTTACAGTTACAGTTACAACTATTTGAATCTGTGGAAATTTTTCTTATTAAGACGTTTGTTCCTCATCTTTGGCACTTTTTCAGCAATAAATCTGTAGCTTCAGTTTGTTCAGATGAAAATGAGAAACTGTCATTGAGAGAAAAAACAGCAGATGTTTTTTTCAAAAGCCAAAATGAACTTGTGTTCAGGGTGAAACTGACAGAAACACCAAACAAACCAGAACTGTTGTCTGTCAGGGACAAAGCACACATGAGTCATCGGTTTCAGTCCTGAAGGGCATCGACGAACAAAATGTTTCTGATTTAGGAACCAGAGCAGAAACATTCTCTGCATGTAGAAGAAGATTCATTCATCTAACAGATGGGATCATTTTTGTTTCTGACTCAAAGAGAAAAATCTGTTTGAGAAACAAGGAGGATTTTTTGTGTTGTAGTTTTCAGTTTGATCCTTGAAAATCCTTGAAAGTCCTGTTTTCTGTCCCTGTGACGGCCGGACCGATGACGTGAGCGAGCTGACGTGAGACTGAGGCTGGAGGCGGAGCCGTCGTTCTGCTGGAGGCCGCGAGGGACTCTGATGGGAACGTAAAGCAGATGGCAACATGTGCCAGAGCTCGCAGTACGACTTCATTTCCTGTCCCCTGCGGCCTCGGCATCATCCAATTACCGACCCACCCCCCCCAACCCCCCCACCCCCCGACGAGGGGCATCTGCTGCGGGCGAGGAGCTAAGTGGACTGAAGGCTCGGTGAATACACAACATGTGACAGAGACGCTAACCTGCATCCGAGTCCTGGAAACCTCCTCTGCTCCTCTGGATCTGCAGCTCGTCCCTCTGGACCGTCACAGCATCCGGAACCCGTTTCTATAGCAACCACACGATAACCACACCGAGGCTGCTGGAGACTTTAAAACCTGACGGGAAATATTATGCGAAACTTTAGATTTCTTTTTTAATCTGAGACGTAAACGACCCGTTCTAGTGATGCTCTTATTGATTAAAGTGGTTATGTTGACCGAGACACCAAATTTAATGTTAAATAACCTCATTTTAAATGATTTTGGCCTTAAAAGAAAAAGAATTAATGATTAAAAATACCTTCAGTCGATATTTTCAAAAACTCTTCGGTTCAGATTTTGTTTCCAAAGAGTCCAGAAGTTCAGAAAGTGAAAGTGACACAGGATCATTATTGAACCTCATCAGCGTCCGTCTGCATCTTCTTGTGAAGTTTCCTCAGATCCACTTTACGACCTGAAAGCATTAAAAACCTTCTCAAACAGCGTAATAATCCTCTGAGCCATGTGACTGTTTGCTGCAGGTTTTTCCAAACTTTCGAAGGATCCTGTGATTGAACGTGATCGCAGAGTTCATGTTTCAGAAAAATGACCAAATACAGAAAAGGAATGTTAGAAAAACACAGAATATGTTGAATCTCTGGTGAGAACTTTCATGAACTTTCATGAACTGAAAACTCCACAGCTGTGCAGAGAAAAATGTCTATATTAGGGAGATTTCTGATCTGAATATCTGCAGCATTGAGGCTCAAACACAGTTACAGGTAAAATTACTGGAATAAAAAACTACTTTAACTGGCAGAAACAAATGTTTTGAACATTTACAGGCAGAGGAAGTTCTGAACGCTGACGTTTTGTCACCTTCAAGTTAACGTGTTGAAAACACAGATCAACATGATGATTCATTGGGAGTCTGTTGGTCACCTGATGGATGGAGGTTGTGTGTTTCACCTGAGCAGGTATCAGGCTGTTTGTTCGATAACATGATGTTTTTATGAGGATCACAGTTCATGTTTCTCTCTCAAAGACATTCAAAGTATTTCGCTCCGTGTTTTCACATGAAAATGTGATGAAAGAAAGAAAGAAAGAGAGTTATGAAAGCAGCATGAAGCGAAACGGAGGAAAGGAAAAGTTTCTGGTGGAGTTTGCAGATCAGATTCACAGTCAGAGGCTTTGAGTTGAGATGTGAATAAAAATGAGCCTGAACTTTTTGACCCTCCTGTGAAAAAAATCTCTAATTTCTACCAAACAGACTTCGAAGCTTCAGACTCTCACAGCTTCATGACAAACTGAGCTGAAACTTTCGATCCTTTTCTGTCATCAACTGACAGGATGTTGAGCTCGACTCGTCAGAAGACGCTTCAGGAGGAAGCAGCGTTATTTTGGATTTCCGATGTTTGATGTTTCACCTGCTTTGTTCTCACAATGTGCTTTAATAATTAAGTTGTTTTTGTGCTTTTATCAGTTGATTTTAAAAAGAAATTCTTTCATAAAAGACTTCAGATTAAAAGATTTCTCCTCATTTCAAACCCGACCGGATCGTTACGCATGAAAATATTTTTACATTTGGTCCTTTGTTTGTATTTAGATACTTTCGCTTTTCTTCCACAAAAAACTGAGCCGTTAACTCCAAACAGAGTATTTTTACTCTGCAGTATTACTGCAGTACTCGAGTACTTCCTGTGTGGTGAGACGGGAGACGATGCCGCCGAAACAAACCTGAACATCTGAGTGATGAAAACAGCAGTTTGATTCAAGTTGATATTAATTACATTAATTAGCTATTAAATGTATTGATTAAACATAATTTTAAGTCTAAAATTAAAACTTTTAAATCTCCTTAGTTTAAATTTTTTACTTTGCATGTTTAAGAAGCACTGATTTTTTTTTCTCAATAAAACGCAAACAGAAAGTTAAAGTCTGATGTTTAAAGGTGGAGGTTAATGTGTGTGTGTGTGTGTGTGTGTGTGTGTGTATGGAACATGAGATGGAGTGTATTCAGAGAGACGCCGTGTGTTTCTGCCTTAACGAGGACTTTCAGTCTCATAACGAAGCAAACGGAGGTGGAGGTGCGTTTCGCCTCGCTGGGCCGTCGACTTCTTCCTCTCTGATGAACTCGAGTGCAGGAAGAAGAAAACGAGCTGCGGTTTCAGGTGAAGCATCTGTCATCAAGCGTCTGAGGAAGAGTCCGACATGTTTCAGAAGCAGAATCCAGACGGGATCAGGATGATCGGGACCCAGTTGGCCTCATCAGACCAGGATGGAGACCTGCGATTACGACAAACGATAAACAAACCTCATTATAAAGACGTTATTTCCTCTGAGATCAAAACTTAAGACGTCAAACTGCTGCAGACAAGGAGAGCAAACTTCACACTTCCAGGAGATTCAGAGAGTTTTAATCAGCTTGAAGCAAAACTTTACACTTAAATCTAAAAAAGAGAAAGAAACATCAAAGTGCCACAGTTTCCTGTGTGAATCAATAAGTGATTAAACGTGTGAGTCGTTTTCATCCCGTCTGTCTGCTGATCTATGTTTCTGCAGATTGTTCACGTCGTTTCTGCTCTGTGATGTTTCAGAGTTTGACAGGCCTGAAACAAACAGCGTCTGACTTGATGTCGAGTTAAATCAATTATTTTATCAGACAGTTTTCTTTTTTTACTGCAGAGTCTGAATGAATGAATGAATGATCCTGGAAACGTTCAGTCGTTCAGTCTGGATGGAGAGAGATTCACTGCTCTGTGAACACATGAGTGGATGAATTAAACTCGTCTGCGGTGTGTATCTGCAGTCGGTGCTGATGGCTTTGATCCAGTCGTGTCAGCAGGAAGTTGCGTCGCCACTTCCTGTTTTGTAAACAGTTTGTTGTCGACGGTTCGTCTTTTAGGAATTCCTGCAGACAGAAACGTCTCAGACGGTCATGTGACTCCTGCAGAGTCCAGATTTCAGTTTGTACCTGAATGAGGCGATGAGATGGTTTTTCTCCTTGAATGTCGGTGATTTAACTCCCATGATGCTTCTTTCTGTTCAGTTCCTGTTCAGTTTCTGTTCAGTTCCTGTTCTCTTCGTCTCCTTTTGAAGTGAAAAACTCAGTTGCTCTTTAAATTGTTCTTCAATTTTCGTTGAAATTTTTCATGTGCTGCAGAAAATCTGAACGTCTGGCTCGTAACCGGCTGCATTTCCTGCGTCTTGTGTCTTGTGCCTCTGGTTTGTGCTGCAGACGTCACACCGTCACAGAGCGAATCTGCAGCTGCACGTTTGTTTGCAACATGAAATCAGTCTTTTCGCCTCGACAGCTTCACTCCACTCTGTCAAACTTTCCCAGTTTGGCCAGTTTGCTGCTGCTGACCAGTACACATGTTCCTGGTTCGCTTGTGAACCTGCTGACAGTTTTAAAACTTCTCACATTTTACTGAACAACTTAAATTTTATTGAGGTTTTTATTTTCTTTCCTTCAAATCAGAGAAGTGAATGAACGTGATGTTAAAAATGATTCTTTGTTTGACGAAACGATGAAAAATTATTGAATCAACAGAAAATGAAAAGTCGATTATTTGAACAGTGAAGATAATTTCAAAACAAATAACCTGATTTTCTGCTTTTATTCTGTTTTATATCGGAGCATCTCTGAGTTTTACAGGTTTGATTTTGTCTCATGAAGATCAGAAAAATTTGATCTTTTTATTTTTCTGACATTTTTATTAAATGAGAAAGAATCCGTCAGAATTTATGAAGAGTGTGATTTAAAATCTGCATCAATGAGCTCAGTTTGATCATCCATCCAACTCTGTGGATGTTAAAGAGTGAGGCGTTCGAGCTCCGCGTGGTTTTTATGCTTCTGCCGTTTCTGTCGCTTCGTCCTCGAAGCTCGAAGAGCAAAAACAGAATCGTTTCATGTTCGAGCTGAAAGTGGAAACGCAGCGAAAAGTGGAAGCTGCTCTGCTTTCATCTTCACACATGAGGGAGGCAGGAAGTGTGCAGGGGTCAGAGGTCAGCGGGCCGCCGCCGCGTTCCAGGCTCCTCCTGCAGGATCCACAGCCTCTTCCTGGTTTCAGGGTCGTGTCTGCGCTCTGACCTTTGACCTGGTACCGAGTCAACCTGACAGAGCAGCGAACCAATGAGACGTCCTTTATTCCTCCGTTAACAGTTTGGAGGGAAAACGATGTTTGTGTGTTTGTGCAGATGATCATCGATTTGTTACGATGATAAAATGATTTGATTATGTGTTTAACACAAGAGAGAATAAAACACACACTCACACACACACACACACACACACTCACACACACACACACACACACACACACACACACACACACACTGAGGGCTTTTAAAGCGCAGTGATTCGCTCTCAGACTGTGAACTCGTCTCGATGGCGGCAGCGATGGATTTTTAGTTCAGCATCAATCGGAAAAAGGCTCTTTAGGCCTCGTGAGGTTTCTGAGGTTTCACCGCTCACTTCCTGCCCCGAGGTCATTAAAGCCTGGAACAATGGAGGCGGTGGGACGGGAACAGCAGGCCGGAGGAATGTCATCACGCCTCTGGAGACTTCCTGAGGCTCGACTCGGACGTGGGAGGGAACCGAGAGGCTGTGACCTGCCAGCGTCCGAGAAACCAGAGTCTTTATCAGATCACATCTGAAAACAACATTCAGACGTTTTCACACCTGCTCAGCGATTTCAGACCAAAGGAAAAAACATTTTCATCACCTGCTTTCAGTTCTGGTTCTGGGTGGATCCGATGACGTTCATGACCTGAAGTTAAAGGAGCCGATGAGGAGAAAATCACATTTTCTGTTCATCAAATATCAATATTTGATTCATCGATTCAGCTTCATTTAAAGGAAGATAAAGACAGAAATGTTTCTCTCAACATTTATTTAATCTGTTTTTTAGTTTCACTTTATCCTTTTATTGTTTCTTTTATCTGTTTTGTTGTCGATATTTTGACTCTTTGTTTATTGTGAAGGACTTTGTGTCCCACAGAAACAGCTTTTAATATTTAAGTTATTATAATTAAATGAAGAGAAGAATAAAACAGTCAGAACGTCTTCAAGCTGTTTTCATGATGAAGAAACTCAGTGAAGTAAAATCAGTTTTCAGCTGAAATAAAACACCAGTTTTAGAAAAAGTTTCCTGGATGTTTTTAAAAACAAAATGTTTCAGGAACAAAAGTTCAGAAGCTTCAGAATGAAACTCGAAGCTTCACTGAGACTTTTTGAGGAGAAAATCCATCGATTCGATCGATTCTTCCTGAGTTCTGATACCGAACATCAGCTGCTGAAGGTTCCTTCAGTTCAGGCTGGATGGATTTCACACACACACACACACACACACACACACACACACACACACACACACACTCTCACCCTGGTTAAATCCTATTGATCCTGTCAGTGGTCAGCTGTGGTGGAGGTGGAGATGGAGGTTGGTGGCTTCATGTAATTGATTACTGTTCGTTCTTCTCACTGACCTGAGATCAGTAGCATTGTTCCTCAGGAAGTTAAAGCAGCAGAGACGTTCAACTTCAGTAGATCTTTGTTCTTCAGTCTGATGTTCGACGTCTGAGGTTCCAGCTGTTGATCCTCCCCCCTGAGCAGCGTGTTGCATTCAGGTTCCTGTAGCAGTCAGCAGTGTTTGTTCTGCAGTCCACCATGTCAGCATGAAACGAAGACCAAGAGCCGACTAAGCAGCTCTGAGGGAAACACTGAGACCTTCAGCCTCACATCTGTATGAACCTCATGACTGCAGCTCATCGTCTCCACCTGGTTCAGCCAATCAGGAGTGTTTTTATTTGAAGAAGAACCTACAGAAACACATCTGATTGACTCCTGTGGCTCCTGGCTTCACGCTGACCTCTGACCTTCTCAAACAGCTGAAAGTGACCAACAGCTGCTTCAGTCTGGAAACTTATTTGGTCACATTTCTGCTGTTTATTTAATTTTCATCTTGAACCAGAGTTTTCAGATTAATGAACATCTGACATGTTCTGACCTTCTGTTCTGCTCTCTGATATCAGCCTGTTGAACATCTGCATCTGAAAACACTGAGGTCACAGTTATCAGTCTGTCCTTTCAAAATAAAACTGGATGTATTAATCAATCTGAGCTTCTTCTTCTTCTTCTTCTGTTCTTTGCAGTGATGTTCGTCTGCTGCTCGCCCGACGTCTTCAGGAAGCTGATGGTTCACTTCCGGCAGGCAGATCTTCCTCACGAGCAGTTCGTCTTCTTCTACATCGACGTGTTCGGAGACAGTCTGAACTCCAAACAGGGGCAGCCGTGGGCTCGAGGGGACGAGGACGACGCCATCGCCAGGGAGGCCTTCCAGGTACACGCCCTCACTTCCTGTTTCCTGTTTACATGAGATCTGATTCAGTTTGGTGTTTGGACGAACGGACGCATTAAATCTGTGTGACGAACATTTAAAGCATCACCTTCATCTGAAGCATCGATGGTTTCTCCACTGAAACATCTGCACAAACACACTGAGAGGAAACGTGTTACAACCACAGAAGAAGAATTCGTCTGCAGCTGTTTTTCTTGATATTTTGTGTTTTTCAGGTTAAAATCTCCTTAAAAACTCATATGATGCTTTTATTGTTTGGTCGTCACTCAGCAGCATTTTGTCTTTCCATGTTGGACTGAGGAAAACAATGAATCATCACACACACACACACACACTTTCAATTTCCAAGAACCCAAAACTGTGTATTTGTTGTGTGATTCGATTTGTTTGAGGATGTTTTTTCTTTCTTTTCCTTCAGCTGTTGGCTTCCATCTTTCTCTCCTGTTTTTATTCTTTTTCTGTCTTTTTTAAAAAATGTTTTCTGTTTGTCATCAGCTTATAAACAGAAGACAGCATGCTGATAAAAACTGCTTAATGTGGAAATCGTTGCTGCTGATTACAAAGAAAATATTAATAACATTAGATATTCACATTCCTGTCTGCTGCAGTTATTTAATATGATTTGATCAGAAATGATGAAGAACTCGATTCAGCTTGTAAGAAAACCTGATGGAGGAAAAAAACCCTTTAAGTTCAGTGTTTTGATGACAAACTTCCTCTTTCTGTTCACTCTGACTTCACATTTGACTAAACACACATTTCTCAGAGGAGATTTGTACGTTTGCTTCGTATGTGTGAGACACAAACGGCAGCAGAGCGTCGTTAGCGTTGCTGCTAGCAGAGTTAGCTCGTGGTCGTGCTGAGCTGTGAGCGAGCCGCCCGTCCTGGTAAACAAACATGAAATAAGGCGAAGGATGAGCCGGGCGGTGACGCGTGTGACCGACCATCAGGACTAAAGACAACAGAGGAGCTGCGCTTAAATAACATGTGTGTGTTTGCAGAGACAACAGGTCGAGCGAGTGAAGCGACGCACACACGTGTTTTCTCACAGGAAAGGAATCCGACCTGCAGACGCTGCAGAGACGCACTCTGATTGGTTCATCACACAGAAACATCCGACAGAAGAGTTTGTCATCACGAGTTTCTGAGCTGAATCACTTTGAAGAGACTTTTTACTGACGAAGAAACATGTTTGACTGATTTTCACACAGTTTAGAGACTTAAAGTTAATAAATGTGAAAAAGGAAACATCAGACTGGTTTCACTGCTGTGTTTGTGACGCGAAACTAAATCTCTGTGAGTTTTTGGACAGTTTAGATGTTTGAGGTCTGGATCATTTTGTTCACAGATCGCAGTTCCTCTCTTTGATTTCTTTCTTTTTTCACTTCCATTAAAGGTTTTCTTTAGAAAATAAAAAGTCTGAGGAGAGAAACTTCATGAATGACCTGATCAGAGCTATTTTTTAATCATCTCTCATCAAATCTGACTCTTTCTGTGACGTTTTATCTGGAAGAACAAAGATGGAGTTGAGCTTCAGAGCTCCACAGCGCCCCCATCAGACCAGCGCCCTCTGCAGGTCACACCAGGTTGGGATTGAACGATGTGAAACGAGTCATGTGACCTGTGTGTCTGCGAGGCCACGGCAGGTCTGATGTCTGATGGGACACTGTGAAGAAGAAAAGCTGACATGGCGTCTGTGTGATGAGATCTGATTGTTTCAGCCGTTCACCTGATCACACTGATCAATAATGTGACGTGATGATGTCATTTGTTCGTTACAACAACTTCCTGTTTCTCCACCGAGTGCATCTGCAGAGCAAGAAGACAGAGTCTCATATTCAAGCTGCTCAGGATTCACTTGTTGTCTTTGAGTCTTATAGTTCGAACGTATTGATCATTTACCTGCTGATCGGTCATCAATCAGTTTTAAAAATCTTTAATCTTTTGGTTTCAGAGTGTGAAAATCCTGACGTACCGAGAACCTCAGAACCCCGAATACAAAGAGTTCGTCAGCAACCTGAAGACGGACGCCAAGAAGATGTTCAACTACAGCACGGACGACTCGCTGGTGAGCTGAAAGTGTGTGTGTGTGTGTGTGTGTGTGCGTGTGTGTGTGTGTGAGTGTGTGTGTGTGTGTGTGTATGTGTGTGTTGCTGGGATTGTATTTTGACAAGCTGAGAAGGGGGACATGCAAGAGAAGGTTGCTGAATTTGCCTCAATGGCAAAAGAAAAAAAAACATATCAAAAGGCATACGTCTTTATGTGACATTTTGAAGCTGAGTGTTTATGTGCAAAGACCATGAGTGTATTCATTTTTATTTTGTCCACTTGAAAAATGGGCCTCTTGTAAAATAAAAAGAAATGCGTAATGATGTTCTATGAAATTGCATTTGCAAAAAAATTTCATTGTGTTATAACGCTGCATGAGCTTGAGGGCGCGCAAATAACATAGGATATGTGTGTATGTGCGTTATTGCAGCCATGCTCTGTTCGAGGACGTTAGCGTTCACAGTCTGTTGATTCATTTAGGGTTGAGCGCTTTTTTTTTTTCTCTCTGAGTGTTCGGTGGACATTTTCATCCCCCTTTTGAGTAAAATTGGTACTTGGTGTGCAAGTGTGTGTGTGTGTGTGTGTGTTTGTGCTCTGTGTCTCAGACACCCTGCTAAAAAACCAACAGAGGGCTCTCTTATAGTCGGTGCGCGGTCGCCAACGTCGCTCCCCAGCACTGGTTACCAACACAAACAAACCAGTGAGAATCATCGAGGTGGGCGGTGGTATTTTAGCACGGCGCTCTCTGTCTGTGCTGTGTCTGCTCTTGGTTAGGTGGCCTGTGCAAATCTCCAAGTACACCATCTGGGTAATGGTGGGCATCCAAGGTAGAGTTGTTGCCATTGATTTTAGTGCTTTTACAGTGCATTGCTCTAAGTTGAGGCCAGATGGTCGCTCCGTTTTCGTTCTGCAGCTTCTATTTGTTGGAGGGAATAAAAAAGAATACTCCTCCTGTATTTGTCCTCTTACCCACTGTGCCTCTCTTTAGTCTCCCTCCGCCTGCCTTTCGTAATTTTTTTTTTTTCTTCCTGACATGTTTTACAACCTCTCATCTCATCTAGGAGCCATTTCAGTTGATAATGCTGTGTTGTTGTAATAAAGGGCTCGAGGATTTTGGATGCGGTTCTTTCTCTCAGAAGATAGCTTGTTTTATGTTCATAATTCACATGTTTTGCAAGCTTGTAAAGCAGGTGCATATTAAAGCAGCACACTGATGATTTTGATGAGTATAACAGTTGCTTTTTGTTGTTGTTGTGTAACTGCAGCTCTCTATATAAAAAAAAATTCAATATCTTAGCACATGTTGCTTTCCTCTTCATCAGAAAGGAATTGTAATTTTTCATGTATGTATGATAAATCTATTGTTAAACGTACGGTAATGACAGATTATTATACGTTTTCTATTTCATTTGTGAGCTGATGAAACTAATTTATCATTTGTTGTCTCTCCTCTCTCTCAGTGAGGTTATTCACTGCCTGACAGGGATTTATTGAATAATCAATTACTTTATCTACCTAATACGTAAAGCACTTAATCAGTGTCAGTTAATCAATCTCCCTCATGATTTCATGTTCATTTCATTTCCTTAGCTGCCCGCTCTGCCCCTACAACACCTGGTCACATGCATTTTTCATTTGGCTTTGCCTAAAATGCTTTGGGCAGCCATGACTACAGACTTAATTATTGTGTGTGAAACAGCCTGAACATTTAAACTTGAGCTGACAAATGTGCAGCACTTGAAGCTACATGCAGTGTGACCACTCATAGGCTTTAGTGGGATAAATCAGGTTTGTGGTCACCACTTTGGTTGAAGTCTGCAAACGCAGAGCCACTTCAGAGGCTCGTCTTTATCCCCCCACACCAGCAGCAGCACAGAGAGAGAGAGAGACTGAGAAGTTTTCATGTGATTAACTCTTCCAGCGAGCTAAAGGGAGTGCATATGCCCCGAGATCCCGCTCGCCAGGGTTTGTTGCAGATGTCTCATCTGAAATGACTCAGGCATATTTCAAGAAACGGCAAAAAAAAAAAAAAGCTGTAATGGTACTTTGCAATTCAACTTTTAACAAAGTCGAACCCAAAGGGCCGCTTGTATTGAGGAGAACTCACAGGAGGACTGTGTAGCTGGCAAAGGGAGGGAAGAGGAGAACATTCAAAAGAAAAAAGTGTTTGGTGATAAAAAAGAACAATGAGGAGAGATGTTGCATCAAAAGTTATATAAAATTAAGATCGCCATCAGTTGCTGAGTGCAAATGAATATTTCATTTTCATCTAAATTTAATCTCTCCCCAGACAGGGAAGGGATGCTGGGAGAAGCCTGCTGTTGGAGGTTTGTGTCCGGGGAGTTGTCGTGGTGAATATGAACAAAGGCTGGTAGAGGTCACAGAAGAATTGGATACAGGCAGAAGCTTCTTTGATGTGTAATTCCATTATCTGTTAGCAAAAGCAGAGCTTGAAGGGGGAGGAATACAACATTTGTTTTACCTGCGCTAACACACTCCCTCTTCATCCACTTGTATGAACATGGACGGATAAATGCACTGCAAAAGAAATTGCAGAGGTCTATTTTCTGCCTCTCCCACTCTTAGTTTACACACACACACATACACACAAACAGACACACACACACTAAAGCCATACTCCATCCACAACATTTTCCAAAACATATGTCTGGTCTCACTGGGCCTCTTGTACACAATCCAATTCCATTCTCTCTGTCAGCACACTCACGGCTCGTCATTAGCTTCAATCTCGCTGATGAGAAACGGCAGATGTTCGTTTTGTTGAGCAGAGGGGCCGGCTCTGAACGTGCTGTCTTCTGCACTTGTCTGTGATTCGGTTTAGACACATTTGAAAGGGAACATTCTACTTTTCACAAACAAATACCTGCTCCAGGTGTGCTATATACTCTGTCTCTCTAAAGTATAGAGACTGTTTTTTTTTTTTTTTGAGTTGAGTCAGTGAAGCCAGTCAACACATGTTAAAAGCACCATGTGAGTCCAAGTCAAAGTGTATTACTAAAACAGTGTGTTTACGTCTCAGATAAGGTGTTATAAACATGCAGTGCTCTGAAATGTGATTTCTGTGTGTCTGATCACCAGCGCTGACAGCGTCAAGGAAGTGCAGGTACTTAGCTCCTTGTTCAGTCACACATAATAATGCTCATCCAATAATCCAAGCCACTAGGGGCTAATAGAGCGGATCTACCAACCAGTAAGATAATCCTGTGACACAGCAGGGTTCTATCTAGCCCCAGCTAGCCTAGCCTAGCCGCTGCTAACACACCAGATGGTGTTTTCATATCGTACTACAAAGTGGGTGCTCTGCAGTGAAAGGTCTGCTGCAAGCATATGTTTCTGACGCCTATCGAAGTAAATAAGGTGCTGAGTTTCTTTATGGTTTTAAATGTCTTTTTTTTCCCCATTCAAAATCATAGAATCACTTTGCTTTTGCATAAATGGTTGATGTCATTTATTAGGAAGAATGTCATTGGTTTTCATGTGTTAAACATCAGGGGAAGGGACAAAAGCTTGAAGTATCAGAGTATTCCAATTACAAAAAATAAGAAAAAAAGCTCTGTTGTTTACCCTTAGTGTTCAGAGGCCTGCATGGCTATGCAGCACTAAATCAAAAAGTGTTTTATGTAGTTTTAGTTTTATATGATCAGATTATGAAAATACCAAATACAGTGGAAGTGAATGAAATTTTGAACATGGACTGTTGCTTGGGAGGAAAAATGTTCCAATTAAAACCATTTACACTGGTTAACTTTGTATCCAGAAAGACACAACGTTCTTTTTTTATTAAAAAAAATACTTTCTTTTCCTCTTACATTGATGTATGAAGGCAGAAATCTAATAAGTAGATACTAATCTGTAGCACTTTTTACAACACTTCATCAAAGTACTTTACAGAATTAAAACATGAGAATAAATTTAAACGAAAAAATTAGAAAATTCTATGTGTAAAACAATGGAAGCGTAGAATCTACATTAAAAACAATATGATTAGAATAGCAAAGGCAGAAAGGAGGGAAACAGAGGAAATTTGAAAGCCAAATTAAAAGTCAAGAAGTTAACTACAACACCTAGTGAGGTTCTCATAAGCCACAAGTGTGTCAAACACCTTGGTGTTGTTTGCAGGAGGATTCCACAGTCTGTTGTAGCTGTGTAGCTAAAAGCTGAACCCACTTAAACACAGCGCTAAAACAGTTATCTGCAATCTCTTTGTAAAATGGATAAAGCAACCCTTTGGATATCTTCACACAACAAGACGTCCGGCAGAAGCACCAGTCTGATTGATTTGGTCCACAATATGCTCGGGGTCCCCCTGCAGGCCCCTGCAGGGGCTCAATGTCATTACAGCAGGACTTGTGCTTTTTTTTTCTGGTTTTGACAGTGTTTTGAAATTCATGGCGTGTCAATGTTGGCTATTTCCCTGTGAATGTTTCTGTACCAAGGCAATGAATCAAATTTCATGCTCTAGCCATTTGTCTTTATTATGTGCCCTTGTCCTTTCCATTTGACTCTGCCTTCTCAGCCCTCCTCGGGGCTCTGTGGGAAAAGTCGAATAACATCAAAACAGTTTGAGAAGAAAGCTTGATCACGGGGCATTTCTCTCTCAGGGTCATGTTAGCAATATTACATAGTTAATTAGAATCATCTTGTTGGAGGTAATTTGGTGATTATTTTTTTTACTTTTCAGCATGGGGTGTAATTTGTCTTCACTTTTCCAGACACACTGTATATGCTGGCAAAACCACACACACACACACACACACACACACACACACACACACACACACACACACACACACACAGACCATAGGCGCAGCAAGCACCGCAGCAAAAGAGACAGAGAGAGGGAAAAAGAGCGAGGGTGGTTACATAGATGAAGCTAGGGGACTCTTATTTAGCTTGCTAATTAGCTTGAACCTTTTGATCCCAATTTTAAAACCCGCCACGTTGCAATGCTGGCGCCTTTTGTGTGTTGCCCCAAGCCAGATAAAACTAAGCCTTATTCCTGTGCCTTTCAAACACCGTGGCATTCACCGGAGCAGTATTAGCTTTGCCTCCCCTCCCTGCGTTTGCGTCGTCCTTATCTATTCTCAGACGCTCTGTGTAAACTTGGTCACCTCTGACACCTCAGTTGCAATGCTGTTACGCGCATGCATTACAATAACAAGACCTTTTCTTCTCATTGCTTTGGAGCAATCAGGAATTGACAGTGGAGGTATCAGCCGCAATGCACAGGTTTAAATCCTATTTAACTTGGGCTAAGGACAATGAATGGAGGGTGACACTGTTTCTTTCTGCCCTTTTAATCAAGCTCTCATTGTTATAAATGTCAGGTCCTGGTTGTGTGATTCCCTCAAATTGCTGTTCCATGACTGTAGGAAGATATGTGTGTGTGTGTGTGTGTGTGTGTGTGTGTGCGTGAGTGAGTGAGTGTGTGTGTGTTTAGGAGAGTGAAAGAGAGAGAAAAGAGAGGAAGTGTGAGTATGTGCATGACAAGGGGATGTATAAGGGGAGCTGGCATGGAATCCCTGGAGCGTAGGGGTAGAGCAGGAGTTACTAATCAACTGTGAGAGAGTAGGATGGAGACTCACCCTCTATTTTCCCCCCAGAGAGAACGAGAAGGAACAGATAAGACAAACCTCTTCAGGCCAAAACCACAACAAATGAATGGTTATCACCAAAAATATCAAGGGGGGGGAAACAGAGATCTTTCCCTCCGCATTCTGCCTCACATCTTCTATTTTTTTCTCCACCTTCTTTTTTTTTTCATCCCGGCAGTAACAAATGCAACTGCAAGAATGGCATAAGACTCGGGGGTTACCTCTCCACACCATGTGCTCATCCCTCCACTAATGGATGGCTAGGGGGGTTGAAAGCCAATGTCGATTTAGTTAACACAGCCAATACCCAGAAGATTCCACTCAGCACTGTGTGCGCTGTGTGCAGGCCAGACAATATGGGATGGTCTCTCCTGTCTCAGCAAATGTTTTACTGGCTGCCGATCTACTGTCCAGTTTACCCTCGGAGAGCAGTGTGGTTAACCGCAAAATGCTCCCCCGTGACTCATCTGAAGACAGCTTGTCTGCATGTGACCAGCTTGAGATATATGGAACCAGGCAGAGATTATCATCGAGAGGGGAGAGGGAGAGGAGACCGTGGGCGGGTCCAGGCTGGCCTTTTTTTTTTTTTTTAAGGAAGGCTATTAACAATGCTTGTATGTATGAATTAGGGCCTCAAATGTAAAGTCGAGCGAGGTGGATGCTACCTGTCCTGCAGGTGCTAACCCTCTTAGGTGATGGCTGTCATTGTAACCATGCTCATATTGTTGGTGAACTAGAACATGATTGGTGTAGATTATAGTGTGTGATTAGTCTATCAGCTAAGCAGCAGGTTTATTTTTGTCAAATCAATTCTCTATCACAGAGAGTTAATGAAAAATTAGGTGTCTGATTGTTTTGTTCCTAAATCATGTTTTTCAGTCTCAAGTGCTTCTATTTCCTCGCTGCCAGCCTCAAGTGCTCTTTCCCTCCTTCCAGTCGTCTCTCTGCCGTGTTTTTGTGATTTTTTTACATTGTCGCTGAACCCACCTTCAATTCAAACATTTTGAAACCTTAATTATTTCTTTGTATTTATAGCAGCTCACAAGTAGTAAGTCTAATGAAGACATTTAATCGAGAGGAGTTTATTAGTGTATATTAAGCATCGTTCCATTCTAATTATAATAACAGTACATGTTTATTCTCTCTAAAAAAATGAACGACTGTCCCTTTTACCTTGTTCTCCTAAGTAATTGTCATGTTAGTTATTCAAAGTTAACTGTGTAAAACTTGAAGTGCCACGTACAAAGGAAAAAGAAAATGCAACTTCAAATAACCCCCCCCTTTTTTAACCTCTCAACCACACAGTCTTATTTTTACTCGTCCGGAGAAATAAAGGAGAATTTTATTCTCTAAAGGCCGAATAACATCAGGCAAAGTAAGAGCTATGCTCCTAATTGCTTTTTACTGAGAGTGAAAATAATACCATGAAATTCGCCTGTGCCAAAATAATCTGCAATCAGCAAGTATTATCTGGTTTGATGAAAAGGATCAAGTGAAGTAACGCTGCAATAATCGTATGCAAATTTAATGAGACATCTGCAGTGTATTAGGCTGATTATTTTCATTGGTAAAGCAAACAATGCAGGTTCTCCTTGCCTGCAATTTTAGTCACAAATCCCATAAAACATTACCATCAGAATTTATCTACATCTTTAAAAAAAATGCAGTTACATGATGCACCTATAGTTTGCTTAACATGCAGATTATTTAATGTCTGCATCATTTGACAGTGATAAAATGTGTTTGTATCTGCAAAACCTAAGTCTTATCTGCAACAGAAAATTTGATTTAAGGTTAGAAAAATGTAAAACAAAGTCCTTTGTGAGTCAAAAGGGGGGAAAAGAGAAATAGGTATTCGCTGTCATTTATTGTAATTTACAAATCTATTAAGAAAATGTAGAGAGCAGCAGGTTCAGAAATGTCAGTATTTCTGAATGCTTTGAAAGGTCAATTAGAAATGTCAAACTGTATATAAGTGAGAAAGAGGTTTCTAATAGTGGTAATAAGGTAATAAGGACCTGTAAGTACAATGAAGACATCCCACTGCTGACTTACATTTGTGTATGATGTAAATTTCCATTTCTACCTTATTTACAGTCCCTGTACATTTTCTGCTCTTTTGTTTTTATTCAAACAATTAAATTGCTGTTCTGTTTTCCTCTAGACTTGCTATTTTGCAGCATGCTTGCCGTTTACGCCAAAAAGCTTTTATTGGCCTGATGGGTGCTCAGAGAAATTTATAACCAACCACCATTGACCACATTTAAAATAATTGGCATCACGCTGGCATCGCTGAATTAATGTTCAGTTAATGTCCTGCTCGGCCTCCCTCTGTACTGTTCACATATGGATCGCCTGCCTGCCAGAGGGGTAATTACTTCAAATGTGGTTAGGACTGTTCTGACTGTATGGAGAACACAGAATACAACACAACAAAATGAAAAAAAAGCAATCTCTTAATGAAGCAATTCTAAATAGGGATGAAATGATGTCAGTCGGTGGCGTAATGTAGCAATGCTGTGCTCCAGTGAAAATATTTTTCTTGCGCCCACACGCACATACACACACACACCCACATGCACGCACACACTGTCTCCAAGGAGAGATGAGGTCAGGATATCCAAGGATATCATAAACGATGGGAAACAAGATCATTGGACAGACAGATTTTCCAATATGCTGTAAGCCTTGTTCCCTCACAGCTTTGACAACAAAATAACCAAATTAAATAAGTTGAGAGTAGAAATAGCATTTAATATTAACAAAATGTTCATTTTTAGAACATTTCAATGTAAAAAAAAACAATACGACATGTTAAAAAAAGGCTAACCATGAACTATATGAAGTAAGAGGGTGGTGGATGTATTACTATTCATAGCATGAATTTAGCTGTAATCACACTTGTGTTGTATTAATGATGGGCTTTTTTTATAATCTAGAGATGAGATAGTTGAGTAAACAATTTGTTAACATAAAATTAGCAACAGTTTCGATGTTCTCCTTTGTCTATTGTAATAGTATTCAATATTTTGGGGGTTTAATTAGCAAAACTATTCTTTTGTATCTGAAAATTTAGAAAATTGTAATGCATATTAACATTTTATGATACAAATGCTAAATTTAGAAAATAATTAACACTTTAATAAAACATCATCAAATGCAAACCAGAAAATCAATGATAAAGGTAATGATTAGCTGCAGCACTAATTCGGTAGAGTCAGTCTGATACAGAATTTAACACGAACACAAATACCCTACAGAGAGCATTATGTTGTAAGAATTCAACATTATCTTTAGTTAGATGTGCATACGTCCTTTGTACCCAGCATGGTGAAAAACCAGAGATTTCACAGCACAAGAAGGAGGGATACTTTAATAAAAGAGCAACATTATCTTTTTTTTCCCTTCTATCAGGGCCTTGAGAGGACCAACGGACAATCAGCAGGGTTTTTCAAATGGATTTCCAGTCTGTAATGATGGCAGGCTCGAGCCCAGACAGATCAGAGACGCCTTTTGTCAATATTCTGCCTATGCATTGGAGGACAGTTTGAGATGACAGCATGAGCCTGGTGTGTGTGTGTGTGTGTGTGTATGTTGCTTTCTGAGTGGAGCCTATTAGTGTTGGGAGCCTCTCCAGCCACTGTCAAACTTAAAACAGAGGACGGGAGGAGGTATTACCTCCAATTACATGCTGTGATGCATTTGTGAAGTCTCAGCACCATCAAGCTGCAGGGCTGTCAGACTTCTGTCTGTATATTAATTCTTCTTTGTTTCACATTATATGTATCATAGCTGTAGAAAAGGTGCCCCCTCTCCCCTGTTCCTTGTCTCCTTCCTCTATTATACATCGTCCTATCCTTGAAAAAAAGAAATAACCATTTATTTGAAGTCGTGTTCTTTTAAGAGGGTAAAAGATAAGCTTTTGTTTGGGTTTCATTCACTTGCTCTTCCTCTTTTCTTACCAGACAGAAGATGTGACTCTGCTAACATATGCTCATTGTGTTAATCCTCTGCCAGAGTAAAATGAGAACTCCCTCCTTTTACCTTTCTTAACCCGAACCCCTTCTGTCTTCTCGACACACTGTATTATGAGACTTACATTTCAATTTGCAAGCCCAATCACAGGGATCTTATGAGCTGCTGGTTGGAAAGCAATTGAGCCTCATTCAATCTGCTCCCCTCATATTCAATTCATTTATGATTTTTTAAAGATGTTAAATGGCTTCAATAAATTGCTTGAAGAACCAAAAGTTTTTTTTTTCTTCTTTCCTTTTGTCTTCTTTTTTCACACTTCATTTGATTACCCCCACCAGCAACCTTTGCCTCCATCCAGTGCTTTCCTGGTCAAATGTGCACCTTGATTTGAGAGTCGAGAGATGGGGGAGTTGGGGGTTGGAGGTGGGAATAACAGCACATGGAAATGGGCTTATGATTGCCTTCCTTCCAGCTTGGTGATGGAGGGCTTGAGTAATCGCGCCCCTCAACCCCCTCCTTGGTGGTTGATTAGCTGTGGAGCCCTGGGGCTCCGGAGTGACACACTGGCTCATCAGACCCCGCTCAGCCTGTCAGGCACCCCCTTGATTGCACAGTGCTTCATAATTGTCCCCCATTCTGCTTTAGTGTCCAGTGCCACCTCATATTCATGTCAGAGAACGCGTTCTTGCAATGGTCGACTTTGCTGTTGCTTTTTAGACTGAAAACACGCTTGAAATGTTCTCATATGAAAGGGTTATGTCACAGGAATTTCAACTATCAAGGGTATTGAAATTTCCAACCCTTGATAAATGCAATGCTCTCAAGACATTTAATACAAGGTATTCATCATTTAGCTCAACTGTTCTTCAAACATCCTGACTCTCTGAAAAAATAAAATAGTTCTTTATAGATATTGGTCAGTGTAAGACTGTTGTATATCAATGCATAGTCAGTTGCATATATGTGAGGTTAAACTGAACTGTCGTCTGCAGAAATGCATGTATGTCAAGAAATGTTCCTTCTGTCTTCCTCTGTCTGTCTGTCTGTCTGCCAGCATCAGCAGCAACTGGGCCTGTTGCGGCTGTTGGTGATGGCTTTTTTTTGTAAGGCAATTGGAAAAGAACTGCCTTCATGGCATTTATAATCATTAAGTTGGTTGACGTGATTGAAAGTTAAAGCATTTGGAGAACTCTGAGGATTCTGGCCGAGCTGTTTGATTCATATAGCTTATGTAGGTGAACTGCCCGAGGCGTGAAACTCATCAAATCATAAACTGTATAAATTATTTTTAGGGTTCTGGCATCTGCCTCTGGTGACACTCGATTTTCTCAAAGTTGAGACTTGTGGCCATGCTGTGGCAATTAATCTGGATACACCCGCTGAGATTAGTTTAAAGGAAGTCTTTGGATCCTGCAATTGCATCTGTGGGTTAGGGCCTGAAATGATGCAGGGACTCGAGGATTCAAAGATTTACTTAAAGCTATTTTAAAAGACCTTGCTTAAAAAATATAGATTAAAAATTAATAATACAGGTTGAAAAACCATACCTTTAATAATGTAAGGTTGTAGAAATGTACATATGTCACAATTTTAAGTCAAGCAAGGGTATCATGCTAGACAAGACTGAGGATAAATAAGAGGTCAGAAGACAGAGTTCACCTTCCTGATAGCCTGAGGGAAGAGCATGTTTTTCAGTCTCTGTGCTGGACTCGTGGCTACAGGGGTGTTTGTCTGAGCGTAGAAGCTGGAACTGTCTATATCTCAGGTACTGGTGTACGTCCTGCAGACTAGGGAGTGGAGATCTAACGTTATGTTCGGCCAAGTGAACCACTCCCTGTTGTACTCTATGGACCGAAGCAAAGCAATTCCCATACTGGTTTATAATGCCCCCATTAGTATTCTTTCCACAGCAACAAAGTAGAAGGTAATGTCAAAAGGACCCCCAGAGAAACTCTTAAATGTCTTAAGTTGTCTGAAGTGGGAAAGGTGTTAGCCCCCCCCCCCCAAAGATGTCAGTATTTGTGGACCATGTCAGATTCTCAATTATGTGAACTCCTGGGTGTTTGAAGGTGGTCACCCTCCCCACAAGTGTTCTCTTGATTCTCAGGGGTTTATAGTTTCTCTGCTGCTTCCTCCTTCAATCCACAAAAAAGCTCCATGGTTTTGCTGAGCTCAGGAAGAGGCACCACAGTGACAGGTGTGCCACTTCTTGCAGGTAGACCTTCATATCATTGCAGATCAAGCCTACTACTTTCTGTGCCATCATCAAAGTTGATGCTGGAGTTGGAGCTGTTCCTGTCCATATAGCTAACCTTAACCCATGCACATGGAATACAATGTATGGCTAAGTAATCAAACATTGGCTCTACTGATTGGTTACTCTTGCCTCTGCCAGGCCTCTCCCACTTTTACCAGATAGTCGAAATGACCTTCAGTCACTCAGCTCAGCAGCAGGTTTTTCACTCAACCAAGACTCATGAAATGACACATCTCTGCTGATTTGACCTCTAGAAGCTGCAAATGTAAAAGACGAGCTCCATGTTATATAGAATAACTTAACCACTGTTTGTGATGTGTGCAATTGTGTTCGAATGCATGCCAGCTTTTATCTTATTTTCTACCAAGGAAGTGGTTACTGCATGTACAGACTTTTTACTCATCAAATAGGCATTTTCATGTTGTCAAGCTTCGGATAAAATCACTCACTCGTGGTTGTCGGTGCATTTTGTTTCCTTTATTCTGATTTCCTGCCTGCCAGAAGTAAAGGCACGGTCTCGATGGCTCACTTTTGCTCTGGCTTTGAGTAATCTTCTATGTACTTTAACATTGGCTTTATTCACCCATTACGGTTTCAGTGGTTTCACCTGATACATGTTTTCTAGACTTCGGGCATAAACAGGACTTTTCTCTTTGTGCCTTTTTTTTTTTTGTCCGATAGAGATTATAGTGTCACAGCTCTTGAAGAAATAGGACTCAGTGTCATCCTTGTAAAGGGTGATGGACTTTACTATTGCCTGAGGAGACTTGTATTGAAAAGTAAATCCACCATCATATTCAGCACAAGCATTTACATAAGAAGTAGAAGGCTGTAGCAGTTGAGTGGCTTGTCGTAACGTTACACATTAGTTCAGTCTGGAAATGTGCATAGTGTTCACGGTGCGTCAAAAGTGAAGCCTCAGAGAAAATATTGGCTTTGTCATGGGTCCCTGAAGAGTGCTCTATCCAGGGTAAAAAATGACATGTTGGTTTAGCTCTCCTTGTGTGTGTGTATGTGTGTGTTTGTATCTGTCTGAGTGTGCAACAGAGAGATAATGAAGGTTCAGTAGGTGATAGTATTTCTTTTCTGCGCAAACTGTCTGTGGAACTTCTATTTTCCATGTATTATTCAAATGAATTAGGTCGTGGCAATGATGCGTGGGGATCAATTTAACAGAATTTGGTTTGATTTTCTCGCCCTCGTCATATCTACCTCTTTGTTTGACACATCTGAACATTGTGTGTGCTATTTAATTGACAGGGGAAGAATCAGAGCACACCTTTGTGATCTCGAGGCTCCTGATGATTCTGATGAAAATGTTTTGACAACTGAAACACTTCTGCTCCTGTAACACAAACTCAGCGCTGCTTAGACAATCTCAGTTTTGAATAATTTGGAGAGCTCTGTTAGAATGAGTGTTCACACGGAGATGAGGTGAAAGTTTCGCTTGAGAATGTTGTCAGCTGCAGATGAACTAAAGTATCTGTTTAAAATTCGAGCAGACTGAGGGTAAACTTTAACTCTGAGTGTCCATATTGTGAAGTGCTTAGCAAAAGGAAAACACATGGGAAACTTCCTGTAAGTGGTTGAGATATCTGCTTGTCCAGAGTCAGTGTTTTTTGTCCCTTAACTTAAAATTTTATGAGTAAGAGGTCTTACCATGCGAGATGCTGTTGGCTGTTGTTGTGGCAACATTTCACTCACCTTTAAAAAATGACTATGTTTTATCCACCTTCCTCTCAAACTTGCAGCAAACTGCACAATAGATGGTTGGGTGGCATTAGAGAATGTAAGCACAACTCCAACCAAGAGAGGAGAGAAAGAAGCAAAAGGACTCACTATTCTCAGCTGCATTGATCATCAGCTCCTGCAAAACCAATGTGTTTAATTCTTTTATTAATACTCGCCCTATCAGTCAAGTCAGTAGCTAGATTTACCAGCCCATTTGTCTTGGCTGGGGTAATCCTTATTTTGAGCCCTGATCTTAATTGCACTTAGTGTCATTCGTGGTGAAATAGATACAAAGATTAAAGCACTATTGGTAAGGCCTCCCCTTTTTGCATTTTCATTTGACAATGCAAGTTTGTATAAATTTTGACGATGCATCATAACTGATATCAAGTTCTGTGTATTTGTCAAAGTTCACCTAAATTGATTGTTACATGAAAGCACTATGTCCATTTACTTTACCACAAGGAGTAAATTGACTTATGCATTGAAATGAATTGATTTTGAAAAGCCATAGAGATGTTTCTTACCTTGGTTGCATGTTGTAAGTTTTATGTTTTTAATGCAAAATGCAGTAAGTGCTGCAAATTACATTCATCTCAACAAATCAGCTCACTGTGGGTGTTGCTGTTACATCATTCATCCAATGCTGATGTGATTTATATGAACCGAAAAGTAAACAGTCACTTACACCAAAGGCTAAGGCTACGAGATGCGGTGACAGGAGGTGCTGTTTTGACATCAAAATAACGCCTAACTGCATCAGATCTCATTAACTCTGAGCAAAGCAGATGAAAAAAAGCATCTAGATCCGTTACAAATGTTTCCTGAATGCTGTTGGATATGAGTAGGTATTTGGTTAAGATATAATACAGGAATCCTATATTATCTTTGACATTGTCAATTAATCTGCCCAAATTAAGTGAGGTTTTTGTTTGACACTATTGCTTTCTTTTTATGGCTTGAATACAAAATGGATCAGGAATCAATACAAACTGGAGAGAGATGAGCAAAGTAAGAGGTGTCTCTTAGCCTGTGGTGTAACATGTGCAATGTTTGACATTTTTGCTTAAACTGATCCGTAATTGTGAGAATATAAATGATACCTGGCCTTGATTCTTGAAACCTTACTGTATGCGCCTCTGAATACATGCTATTTTCAGTATGGCAACAAATAATGGAAGGTTTTTCACCCACTGATGGAACAGGATGAAACATGACACCCAAGTTCAATGTCCCTAAGTGTATCCCTTCTTTATAGGCTGAATAATATGTAATACCTTGCAAAGCTGCACACCTTCCTGGTAATGTGTCACTGCTGGAGACAGATACACTAACCTCAGTTCAAAGTAAAGCATGTCATTTTGTTGACAAGCTGTAGCTGGGTGCCTGTGAGCATGCCTGTGCCTGGGAAGACATGTAATTCTGTATTCTCTCTCAGAAAAATCAACATTGTGACAGAGAGTCTGTCAGTGCTCAGAACACTTAACTGGAGCATCTAGATGTGGCTGAAAATCAAAGGCCAAATAATCACAGAGCTGATGCAATGTTTTAAACAGAGAAAGCTGCTTTTTGCACTCTTATAATACAGTCACAGTGAAGAACTTGCTTGGTTTTGCAGTGAAATACATTGCGTGTCCTTGAGATAAACACACACCGAGTGAACTTCCCTCCTCCTAAACATTTTCAAAGCTCTTTTGTTTTTCAAATATTTCACAGACAGACCAGTTTCATACACGGTCAAATTAGGTCAACTGTCTTACAGACTTATTCAACAGTAGCTGGTTCATATCCAGCTGAGATCATGTTTTCTAAATTGATAGCTAACTTTCCTATGTTGACCTAAAAATCAAACACGCAACTTTGTTATTACTTAGGCTTGTGTTTTCTTTATGGTTATGGCACGAATGCATTGATATTTCAATTACTGTCCCCTGAGGCTAGCAGGAGTGTTGTGTCACTACCACACACATGCTAGCATGCTACCATTGCATGCACACAAAAATAAGAAGTGCTCCATAGCACCACTAGTGGTCAAAAACTTCACAAGCTCCCTTTAATGAGCTGTTTGGCAGGCTTTGCATTTTGTATGTTTTTTAAACATTTTTTGCCATGCTATCAAAACAAAAAACTTATTTTTAAGCACAAAAATAGCTACAAGATGCATTTTGGACAGTTCCTAGCTCAAGGGCACCTTTATTGGGATTTTTTAAGAGAGAGGAGAGAACTCCTTCAGGCTTCGTCAGTGACCTCCTGGTTGCAAACCCACTTGACTGACCTCATCTCCAGGCATTAAGACACATGAATGCTGAAAAGCAAAAGCAGTGCCTGGTGGTGATAGAGTGCATTATAGCTTTGCTCCTTCCAATGGAAAAGGTCAGTGTTATTGCATATACTGAATTGCCATACGTAGTGTTTCCCGACAACATTTTAATTTCAGAAAATCTCCGTAGCTTTAAGGAATGTGTAAATCAATTGTGGTTGCTTTTGGCATGTGTGCACAGTGATTAACTCGTCCTGAGGCTTGAGATACATCACAATGAATATTTATGTGGGAAAACATGGAAGCCATTACTTTTCAGCACTGAATTTGATTTGGAGTGGGAAGTCATCTCTATGGCTGCTGGATATCTTTTTTTAAAGCTGAGTCCTACTTTCTGCATCTTGCACCCCTCTTTCACTTTAAACCCCTCCTGGTGCTTTGTCATTCTGCACATATCCAGCGGTGTAAACATTATCAGTATAACATATTTATTACTAAAGTATAATTACACCCACAGTTTCATCCTGCATGTCTCTGCTGAATACACATTTTTTGAGAAATGACCTTCAATTAATTTTCTGCCAGAGTGATGTCAATGTATCTCCAAATGTAATCAGTGCACAGTTTGCTCAAATATAAGAGGAAACTGATACTGCTCTTCACTAGTTTCTCTTTAATTAACTAAAGGGGTATGCATTACGGTCCCTCTTAAATCACCTCATGGTTGTCACGCTCTTTGACAGTGTTTAATTGAAAAAGGGTCTCTGTGAATTTCTTAACAAGTTCATGATCAGCATTGATCATAGAGTGAGTTGATGCGAAGTGAAACTTGTTCAAATTTTTACCCTTTACACAGAATATCAGCATGTCTATTAGCCATCTCTTTCTCTCTCTCTCTCTGTTCCTCCCTGCTCTGTTCATCATTCTCCCTCTCCTTCCTCAACACAACAACAACACGCACCGTCTCTCAGATAAGACATTTGTGTTTCCCAGGCTATATTCTCACATCAGGCAAAGATGAGTATGAGACAAGTCATCCATTATAAGAACTTGATTGGTTCTATAGTGGCAAATATCACAGCCTCATTTAATACATCTACCACACACAGTCTTATTTATACACACAAACACACACCTAAATACTGCCTTGCCCGGCCTCTTTTATAATTTTCTTGTCAAGCATAGCAGGCAGACTAATGTGAGAGGCCAAGCACAGAATAAACAGTGGGCAGATTTCAGATGTATCACTGTAATGGAGTAATCAGTGAGGGACTGCACAGGGCTGCTCACCAACATTCTGGCTCAACAGAATCAAAAGGAATCGAAAAATAAGGTATTAAATTTTAATTACTTGCATCTTTTGGAAGCTTAGTTTGTTTGAGCATAAGTAAGTCCACTTTTACCTTCATGCTTGTTTTCCCCATCTCTCCCCAAAGTGTCTATTACATAAAGTTTTAAATACACAGATTGATGTCACATTTGAACGCATCAGTGGACAATAAGAGGAAAATTTAAATATCCCACTTCATGGATTTGATCAGAAAACTGTCCAGCTCAAGTAAAATCTCATCTTGAGAACGAGCAATTGAAGTAAAAAAAAGGCAGACCAAACTAGGGCAGTTACAATTTCAGATTTACACCACATGATTATCATGGTTTGGAGAATTTACAGTAACAAAATTGCTGCAATATCCGCAGAAAAATAGGGAAAATCATCTTTAACTTGTCTTTGTCCATTCTATCTCTGTTTTGGCTGATAAATTACACTTAAAATAGAGGGAGAACGTTGTAGGGAGATGGATGGAGTCTATAACGACAATTATACAAAACCATTAAAAAAACCACTACACTTATGAACTGACCTGAATTAGATTAAAATAAATAACCTCATAAAAAGAGCAACCTAGCACCTCATTTCTTGGTGCAAAAAAAAGCATCCAAACTGTTGACTTAAAAACATAGACCTTTAGAGGATATAAAAATGTCTGGCTGATATTTTTCCCATTCCGTTTATAAAGTGGTAGTAATTCCTTTAATTTATTTTGGACAAATGAATGAGAGAATATGGCTACATAATTTAATATTTGTCACTAACTTTTTTGCATTCAGGAATTTCATTTGAACGGACTGGGACAGACATTTCAGTCTGGTCATTGCGGGCAATTCTTGAACTGATTCTCCAAAAAAATGTATTATATTACTATTTACATAGTAAATGTGATAAAAGAATATCATACAGTGTGTGTTATAATAGAGGATTTTATCACTGTGTGTATTTCAGAGCTATGAGCTCACACAGGCCAAGAAGCATGTGACACCATAGCAGAGTGTTTGTCAGGACTTTGGTCAAAACTGATCAGTATGACGGAAAATGATTGTGAAATAGGATTGAAGATGAAAACGATGAAGTTAATAACCATTTGGCAGATTTTCATCAGACTTTTTCTTCTCATTGGGAAGCACTCTGCTGTTCACAGTTTGTGTCTGCTGCTGTTCTGAAAAAAAAGAATTATTAGATTTAATAGTATGTAGGGGAGAGAAAAGCAATGAATAAATAAGAGGTTATACAGTTGTGCAATTCAAATTAGCCTTGGATTCAATTTGCCGATGGAATGGTAATAGTAAGGCCATGGAGAGGAGGCAGAAAATGCTATGTGATTTCCCCAACTCGCTTGCATCACACCATGCTAATTTGTGTTTCATGCTCTGCAAATGCAAGCCAAACCGCAATTTTTCTCCCCCTCATCCCCGGTGCACATTTTGATTTTGATTTTTTTCTTTTTTTTTTTTGGGAAGTACTCTTAATAATTTATTTATATATTTATTTATTCATTTGGTTACTTTGAAAGCATTAACCTCAAACGCTGGTTTTCGGTAATAATGGCGAGAGCTGAACAGCTGTTCAGTAGTCTTTCACGAGAAGTATTTTCAGCCCGAGTGGTGGCTCATTTTCAGGATGTCTGCGTAGCCTTGTGGCTCTCTTCAAAGACAACAAAAAAAAAAAAGTGTGTGAATAAGAAAAGCACAGTGCAAATGGCCTTCCTAATGACTCTCAGCAGGACTACTCCTTGTATCTTTTATGAGCCAGGAAGAAAGGCGTGCATCATTATACAGTGCCCATCTGAAATCCACCAGCAGCATGATGCTCAACAGAAAGAATCCCCTCCTGGCAAATCGGGCGTAATGGGACACATTAGCGTGTCGTTAGCCTGTTAGCGTGCCTGGAGGTCAGACACTGGCTGCCAAATTCTTTCTGCTGTAGAAAAAGAAGAGCTGGCTCTAGATGTCAGTTCTTTTTATCGTGAACAGATAAAACGCTGCCACAGACATGTCTGCATGGGATTTCGACATTTTCATCAGCATTCAGAAGGGATAGATGGTAATAAATAGCCACATTTAAATTTATCCGGTCATGATTAGACAACTGACCAGCTCAGCACTGATACGGAGAGACGCATCTCAAACTAATTGCTAATTCCTGCGTAGTTTTTCATGCTTACATTCAGGCAATGGCAAAGTGTCCTGTATGCATTAGGAGCACATGTATTACGTGGTTGCTCACTTTAAATACACTGAACACTGCAGTGGTCATTATCAAGAAAATCAGTGTAATACCACTGGATATTAACAGGAGGTAATTGGAGGTAACTCGAACAAAGTTACTGTTTGAAGTCGATGTTTTTCTGCTTCTATTCTTAGACTTATAATGTTATACTACAGCTCAGCAAATATGAGTTTCTTGTATAAAATTAGAATCTGTTTAAGATGCCCAGTGCATCAATCAAAACAGATATTTATATTGAGTGTTTCTAATGGAGAGTTCAGTATACATCATAAAGGAGTTTGCTATCACATGTTTAGCTTCCTCATTAGGTTAAGACATATTTCCTTATACTTGATGATGCAATGAAGTGAAGTGTGGGAATTGCATCATAAGATGACTCGTAGTTTGAGGAAGAGCACAAATGATTTGAATTGACAATGAAGATTACGAGACACGAAGGTAGAAATTTATGGGACGTGTGGATGGAAACCACAGCAACAGATGATGCAGGTGACATTTGAGAAGGAGAAAGATGGATTGTTGTGGTCAGAGAGAGGTTAATAGGGAGAAAAAGAGAAAAAGTAATGATGGCTGTGACAGTAGCAGTCACTCAGTGTCATCTGTCACTCACTCCACGGCGCTGTGTTGATGGGACCGAAACCCAAAATATCATCTAATTTGACTCACCTTCAAAGTGATTCGCATCACCTGCTGCATTATGGGAAAATGATTTTTTGAATAGTGAAAACAAATGGCCTGCTAGGTGCTGCAGCGGTATCATGCAGTATAGAGTGGGAGATGCCTTGATTTCCAAGGATTTCTAAGTGTCATTTCAATGAATCGCTGTGCAATCTAGTCAGAGGGTGAAAGGTGGGAGAGTGGGGAATTGTAAGGCTAACAAGTGCAGGGGCTAGTCAGCAAATAATGGGAAAGTCATCTGTGAAAGATGATCATCAATTAAAGGCACTTAAGGCGGTAATGATCAGCAAAGAGTTCCTAATGAGGATATGTGAAGGTGGGATCACATCTCTGGAAGTCAAGTGCAGTGTTAAGATTCTAGCGGTATGCTAAAAGCCATGAATGCACACAGGCCCACTCATCACACTATCAAGGTCATTAGACACTGTAATCAACTTAGCTAGCACTATTTCAGGGAGAAACAAAGTTGCCTGGCTTTAAAGCAGGGATGGGAAACCATGTGCCGTGGTACAGCAGGTGATTACACTAATTAGTTCCTTCTGTCAGCTGAAGGCATGCTAATCAGTGAAATCGCCCCGTGTAGTGTTTGGTTGGAATAAATAACTGCACACTCTCGGCCATTCCCTGTCACACGCTTGCTTATCCCTGCCTCTAATAAAGATTAGTAGACAATAAACTGATCTCCGGCAGTTCTGTTTTGGCTGCTTTAATATCTTGTGATTAAATATTAAAGGTTTAAAAGATCTGTACCCTCATGGCCACATAAAAAATATAAATGGCATGCCATCATACAAGAACACATATGCATATTATTGTATATTTCCTATTAAAGGACCAGTGGACAATTTATCTTGTAAAACAAAGAAAGCATTGTTTAAATGAACATTCTAAGGCAAACATTTTATATCATGTTTTTTCCAGATATTTTTTTGTTTTATTTTAGCTATGCACTTTATGCTTCCAGTCTCTGAAAAACCTGAAAAACATCACCATATTCTGTGAGTCTCAGCTACAGAAGCACTGTCAGAGACTAATGGCAATCATAGTTATTGAACACAAATGAATCATCTCTGTTCCAGCTCCACCAATCAGTATTTATTACATGATGACAGTCCCTCACAAGGCTGCCCTCAGGATTATCTTCCAATTTGATTGTTTGATTTCGTCTTTTTTGTTTGTTGGTTTTACTTTATAACCTGTACTTTATGGTACATTCAAATCTAACTGGTCGCTTTCATACATGTTTGCAGCAGCAGTTAGAAAATATTTTCTTGAAAGAAAAGTTAACCCACAATAAGCCACCTGCTCGACCCAAAACTGACACAAAAAGCAAATAACTAGCATCCAGTGAGCTAAAAACTTTTATCAGGTACTTTTCTCAGAGAACAAACATTTGACTCAGATTTGCCAGAAACATGACTATGGATGTTTTTCACTGAGATTACTGGATATGAAAGGCAACTGTTTGCACATTGGTTCCACAGCAATTTATTGAACTGCTGTACTTAGCTAGCTATCTCTCTTAATTTGGTGGAGTTGGACAAGCTTTGACATCATCTTGCACAAACGGGTTAATTGTGTTAAAGGGGAAATCAGGTTTGGATTAATCCTCTAAAATGAACTGCAGATTGTTGTTGTCATCCATATGTGTGATCTTATTTACCCAAAAGCTTTTTCCTTTATCCTTTATGATGATAATAATGAAACTTGCATTTATACATCAACCCATTTTATTTCAGTAAAAGACCTTAATCGCCACATGAGTGGTGTAGGCACAGTGTGGATTTAGCTCTGCTCTGTCTTTGCTTCTGGAAGAGAACATCGTCTGGGCAGCAAAGAGCATGATACCACTGACACTGCAAACTCTCTCAGCACCTCAGGGTATTTGATTATCACCGTAGCAACCTGCTCACTGATGACCCCCATTACCTACCTGGCACACAGGTCAGGCGTGTATTGCGTCAAATAAAATGTGCTTCCTGACAATCTCACATACAAGGCCACAGAAGAGAAAGAGAGAACAGATGGAAGAGGGTTCTCGACAACAATGGAGCCATGTGTGCTTCTATGGGTTGGTTCAATCACGAGCCGCACAGCCGCACAGCCGCATGCAGCACCATCCACACACAGATCTGTGTGGAGATTTTTTTTTTTTTTTTTTGAAATATTCATTCGTACTTGGGGCATTGGAAGCAGTTGGCGTTTTGAATTGAAAATGTAATTTTCTCCTCCACTTCACTCTGCTTTCCACTTGTTTACATTCAATATTCCAGGAAAAACATAAGGATTCTAACTCACGTTCAACTGTTAATGTTTCCCTTATATCAACAGTCATGCAAAGAGGCAGTGCCCGATGGTTTTTGACATTTAATATCATGAATAGTAGTCTTATACATGCAATGGTCTGTTCTTCTAATGGCTAAGCTGATCCTATGTAACCTCCCCATTACAAAGGTCTTCCACAATCACAATGGGGAGGGGGGGCATTCAGGCATCCCCGGTTGATTCCTCATGTAAAACATTCAACAAATTGAAAGTTAACAGTTCTGTATATTTTTGAAGTTAATCTGCATCACTTTTTGGACCCTTGGCAACTATGGCAACTAAAGGTCATTACTCTTATAAAAATATATTTTCTGTTATGCCTTGTACTTGCAGTTTGAAGGTTTAGTATATCAGTGATGAATGACCTACTGAACTGGCAAATATTGCAGATACATCACGGTCAAGTGTTTTTTTCTGAATTTTTGACTGAAGCTTTTGAGCATGGGATACAGAGAACTGCATGTTATTCCAAATGTGTCCTCCAAATTCAGGCAAAGCAAGGCTTCATTTGCATGTTGGAGGATCTGATCTCTGACTCAAAACATACAACAGCTTATAACTGTACCGAGCATTGCCCGACCGACACTGGATTTTTTAGGGTGAAAATCAGTCTGGCTGTGTCATTTTTTATCATCTCTCAAGTTTGATTTTTATTGCTTTGTTTCCAGTGGAGTCATAAACAACAAATACAGAGATCTGTCAGACTGACAAGAATAAAAATGTCCAGGATTAATACGTTGATCTAAATACAAAGAATGACAGCATCACTTAAATTGTCCAAATGCCCCACACCCCTCTATTCAAGAAATTCAAGTCACACTAGATACTAGCAGCAACATGCTGGCTTGTACATGGCCAGGCCTGTGAGGATGGTGTCTGTGAACAAAAGGGGACTGTGTCCTTGTGGAATTTTTTTTTTTTATCCGATGTGCTCACAGTTGTAAGGTTATGCCATGTGCAGCAGAACCAGGGCACAGTAATACATGAAACGCCCACATATGGATATTAGATTCATAGACTGTAAATCCATATGATATCTTCTCTATATATTGGCTTGGCACAATAGTTGATGTTTGTGTTGATGAGTGATTATATATCATGATCCTGCTGTGTTTTTGTGTTTTTACAAATCAGTAAAGAGTCCAATGATTGATAGTAAACTTAACTGAAAGTGTCTGCTCAGTACTGCAGCAGCAACAGCAGCAACAGACTATCTAAAATTCACTTTTCATGTTCAGAGAGTGAGGAGAGTTCCCTGACAAGACGAGAGCAGGAGATTTGGTGTCAAAGTGAAACCCCAAAAGCACCAGTTTGGCATTGCTTTGGATTTTAACTCAATGCTAAGGGAATCTGATATCATCAATGAGGGAAAAGGAGTTGGTCACCTCACTGAGAAGCTGGAGGTTGCAGTCTGTTGACTGCAGCTCTTCACCGTGGCTTCTCCTTCTCATTCCATTACTCCCTGCAATATTTCAAACTGATCCGCTGTCAGAATAAATGCAAAAAAGGGATGTTGTCTTGTTTTGTAGATGCATTCTTTTTATGAACAGTAGCCGTAAGTGCTAAACTCACTGACACATTGCATTTCCTGTGATTACCTCAATAAAACACATCACGTTTTGGCAGTTCAACACCTTTATTGTGAAGCTGCAGCAGTAGGAAATGTTGAGTTTACATTGGCACCTTAATACAGCACTCTACAGACTATATCTGGTGTGATCGATAACACTGTTGTTGTCACGACTTTATAACAAGTGTGAAAATTTCCTCACTGCAACATCTCTAACTGGCATCATTTAAGCAGTCCATTTTCGAAGACCAGTGCTTGTGATAATGAGAGCAAGCCCTCCCTGAGAAAAATAGAAAGTGTGATTTTTTGGATGCCAAAGACTGTAATTGCTTGACTATGAATATAATTTTATTGGTATTTTTCACCCTGTTTCCCTTGGCAAAGTGGAAGCGATACTGAGTATGCCTGTGTCATTTGGCTGCATGGCTGTTTTGAAATAGAGTGCAAGCCTTGTCATATCTTGCAGGATTTTTAAAATTCAATCAATTATGTTGAGAAAATGGTAAAAACACATGCGGTCATTGATTATGTTTCTGTCACAGTAAAAATGTTTTAGAAATAGCCCTCCAATGGAAGATGTTTCTCCTGGACTGTAAAATAAAGTCTCTCTCATCTGTCATCTTAATGGTAAATAACATTTTTTTCTGTTCGGCTCAGCTGCTTTTGCATCTGCCTCAGTCCTTCCATTCATCTCTCATCAGTTAAAAGACCAAGCCACATGCTATACCATACTATTACATGCTTCATGATACAGTCACACGCGATTACACAAATGATCTGAATTGCGATGCAACAATCGTATCTCGCTACTGATCTCAAATGATGATGATGATACTACAATAAAACATATATTTGAATTAATAATATAAACTATTTTGATACTGTCATTGTCACACATTCAAAAACTCAGAGTCTAAGTTCAACATTTCTTGCAGAGATTAACATTCAAGGGCCAGCTGTGTGAAGAGACACTTTCATCTGCTGTGGTGCACAACTGACTGTATCACATCATAGCTCTGCTTGGTATTCAAATATTAATACCAAAAATTTTTCACTTTTTTACAACAAGTCAGTTAGCTTTTGTTATCTTCCATTAAAGGTGTCTGTCCCTTTATAGTACTTAGCATTTTGGAGGACCCGCTGTGCTCTTCAGTTTGCATCTATTAGCAAAGTGGGACCAAGTTACAGTTCCCTTCATTGCAATTGTAAGCACTAATGCTCACTTTACACCACTTTTTGTTCAAGTTATATAAACAACTGCAGGATTACTGCTAGCACTAGCAGTTAGTGTGTTTTTTTATTACTGAAAGGAAGAATCTCACATTATTAAAGGAAGAGGTCCAGCTTCAGCACTGCACCCGATAACTGGAATCACTTATCAAACTGAATCAATTCAAATTAGTTGATTATAAAACATAAAGTATATAAATATTAATTATTCATTGATTTAACCAAAAAAAAAAGCATTTATCTCAGGTCAACTTAATAACATCCACATGACTGACTGCTGTTTGCTGTTTTTGCAAAGTGAAATAAGCATCTGTATGAACCTTTTCCTTACGAAGCTGACGTCAACATTATTGTGGCCTTCAGTGGATTCAAATTCCCAACAGGACTCAGTGTTGCTGTGTATTGTTCAACAAACAGAACTGCAGTTATGGTCCCTACATCAGGTTCTCAACAGAGGCCCCCCAGCACCCTCCCACACCTGCCAGGGACAGGCCTTCCTGCGGTTGCCTCTCCTCTTCCTCCTCCCACTGGCAGCAGGGCAGGCGGTAATTAATTTCCACATTTTAACTGGGAGGCAAAACGCTAGCGTCCTGGGACTGAGGCGCATGCCACCAGCCGACATTCTGGATTCAAGGGATTAGGATAATTAGCCCCCGGAAGAGTGGGCAGACAGATGGAGAGAGGAGATGGTGGCACCTCGTGGCCGGGGAGGCTGATCCCTCCAGTTCTTTCCTCTAGTTCTGGAAGCGCAGAAGCTGTAAACAATAGTTTTCTAAGCGAGGAAGAATTGAAAAAAAAAAAAAGGAAATATGTGAACACTAGCAGATTGCCAAATACTTTTGCCTCAGGATAATCCATCTGATATGTCTTATTTTTCATACAGAACATAGTTTTGGAAACAATTCAAACTGCATTCCTCTGCCGCAGAAAACTTACCAGGCTAACTTGTTGCAAACATAAAAGACCGTGTGTGTGATATTGTTTGTTATTGTGTGTGTCAGTTCATATGCACAAATGTAAGAAAGGCCTGTTATTTCTTAAAATGGGTGCCTGTTAATATGTGTGACGATTGGCTTGGGCGTTTTGACAGCAGCTCTGCTCTCTGCTCCGCTCAGCCTCCAGGATCCCTCAGTCACTTAATGAAAAAGAGAGTGGACTTGTTGCAAGTCACTGATGCAGAAAACAGATTAACTCAGCTGGGCCGTACTTTCCCAATATCATGTACAACAAAAGCATCAACTCAAGTGGTGAGCATGAGGGGGGGGAAGCAGAAGAGGGACTGGGAACGAATGGGAAAGTTGATGCTAGGAATGCATAGCAGGATACAGTATGGGCTTTATATAGGGATTGGATGGTCCAATTAAAATCAACATCACAGTTTTGAAGCATTTTTTTCTATATTGTCAAACTGCCAGTAACTCTGTTCCCCTGCTATGCAATAAACTCTCACTGTACAACACAAACCAAAAAACTATGTTCTTCAGCTATAATTACAATTTATTTCTGGAGCCATGCGTTGCACATACCACAGCAGTGATGGTCTCAGTAAGTCTGTGCTGCTTCTCTTGGATGGGTCTATTAATATATGCAGCTCAGGAGAGCATGTAGAAAACAAAACACACACAAATACAATAAAAGATAGTTAAAAACCTAATTAAAACTGATGATTAGCACATGATCATCAATGACAACAAGGTGTCACTGCAGCATCTTAAGAGACTTCTTACTTAGATCTTTATTAATGCAACATGTATTAGCTGTTGTTGGTAGTGCAACAGCATTTACACTTTTACCTTTACAAGTTGTTGAGACATTTGTATTTACACACAGTTGCTTTTTACACATCAAACAGATATGGAGCAACATAAATATATATATATATATATATTTGTTCTTTTGAGTCATATTTCTGTCAAATTTACAGATGTAAATGCTGTAATGTGTCACCAGCTTGTTCACTGTGTGATGCTTGACTTTGGGTAGGTAGTGTAATTGGAGTGGAGTTGTTTTTTTTAAGAACAACTGTTCAGTATTGTGGCTAAAAAAGGCCTAAACAGTATTTAGTTTTGGAAGAAATCCTTGCTGTCTATTCAAAATATTGAAAAATCAACCATCCCTGATGTATAAATAATATAAAAGACATAAGGGTTCATAATACACATTCACACACACTCACGCACAACCACAATCGTTTCTTTTGCCTTCAGATGCTCCCTTAGCATACTGTAGCAGCATCACTGACAATGCTAATGTTACACACCTCCTAACATGCGTATGCCTTAATGATTTCTAGCGCTCAGCTGACAGCTTTGGCCATATCTTTCCTCCCCAAGTGCCTTTTGGTGCTTTTCTTTTTTTGTTTCGCTCCCTCTTCTCATAAGAGACACAAGGAAAAATAAGTGACAGTTAGCTCCGGAGACTCCCGCACAGTGTTGCACTATGTCTGTGGCTGGCATCTGACAGACCGCAATAGGGGGCCTGCAATTGTGAATAGGCTCCACTAGTGAGGGGGGCCGACAGTGAGGGAGGGGGAGCAGCAGTACAGTGAAGGCTTTTGACAGGTAGACAGCAGGTGTGAGTAAAAAGGATATACTTGTTTGTGTGCAGAGTGGGCTGCATCACACCAAGTGTTTCTGATATCAGTTTCGCTCGGCTTTACATAACACAAACATGTAGAGAGTAACTTGTGGTCTCTCGCTCTCTCCATTCTATTTTATTTAAGCTAATAAATCCATCTCTTCCTGTTTCAGTTGTGTGCTTTGTGAATTTCAAGTTGCACTTTTAAAATGTCAAAGTAAAGGTTTGATGTTCAGCGGTAATTGTGGCAACATGGTGCAATAACTCAGTCTTTCAACTGTATTGGAAAAAGCAGTGAATGAAAAACTGCCTTTGAGGTCACTTCATTGAAGTGCTACTGTTTCCTTTCTGTAGACTTGTGTAATTATAGTTCACTCTGGAGCTAACAGCCTCACATGAATTAATTCCTGTCCAACTTAACTCTTAATCAAGCTGACCTTCAGCTTGAATTGAATTCACAAGTACGGCAGCTACTTCACTTTAAAACAGCACTTTGTTGTCAGTCTGATGTGATGTGATGTGTATTTAAAACAGAGCTTTGCAGATCATGTGTTAACTCCTTTACAATAAGAATGCATCTTATAGAGAAGTTGCATTTTTTTTGATTTGTTAGACAATTCTGAGCATGTAATGAGAAAACGCATGCTTAAAAAGATAAAGAAAATGCTTACCCGTGCATTTTCCGGTCTTAATTTTGTTTTGCATGAATGCTCTCACAGGCAAATAAAATCTGCTGTTTGTGTCAAACTTCCTACACTAAGTTTGAAACAGTTATTAAGGCTAAATGTGGGTCACTATGAGGAGAGAGAGGTGGGTGCTAAGTAGCCTTCATTGTTACCTACCTCCTAAGTTTCTAAGCCAAAAAAAGTAAAGTTGTCCTTCCAGTTCAAACTAGATTTAAGTCAAATAAACTTACAGGAAAAAAACACCAACACTGCATTTTTATTAGGATGCATTGTAAAAAAAAAACATGATAATTTAACATCCTGTGCAACATACCAATCATAAATCTACTCCAGAAACATCTAGAGCGCATGCATCATTTTCATATGCTACAGTCTAAACTTAGCTTCTTTCATCTTTTGGGAAATACATACAGACTGGTTCTTTGTCTTTACCAACACCTGGCAAGAAACAAGAGAAACCCTGTAGATTCTTTTTTTGCACTGCAGACCATTGCTTGAAAGAAGAATAATTATGTCCAAATTACCTGGCGAGCAATCATTTAATTCTCCTTGTCACATTGAATAAGGATTAATTTGCAGGCAAATATTACACAATGAATTATTGAATAACTCATCTCCCAAGCCAAATTAATCTTGAGGATTGATGGTGTGGATGTAACCTGTGATCAGAGATACATCTTTCATGAGTCACTGATGGCACGCTATGCATTCACAAGGGCATTACCAAGTGATGACTTGATTCCGACTGACTGTTCCCATTCCGATCCAGGTTATATAAACAAACAAGAGACGGAGACGTCAGTTAGTCAGTAGACCAAATTATGACTTCATAGTCGCTCATCCTTTTAATTAAGTCTGTTAACGGATTATGACAGTCCCTGAAACATTACGCATCACATGTAATGACTCATTAACTATTCTTTCCTGATTCCTCCAGACACCCAAAATGATTTAGTGCAGTGTCCTTTAAAAGTTGACAGTGAGGCTCCCTTGATGTCGAGGATCTGAACTCAGTGATGCACAGCAGTTATGCAGCTGTGCAACTTGATTTTTTCCGCAGGCTGCCATGCCCTCTCAGAAAACTGTAACAGGATATTATGGACGAGGTAGAGCGGCTCATATTTAAGTTTCTTTCTGAACATCTTAGCGCTTCAGGCTGTCCCTGCTTTGAATGGCAAAAAAGGTCTTTGACTGCATCCACTCACGGGCTTTACAGTATCTTTGCTTTCACGTTTCAAGTGCTGCTGTTGGAGTGACTGTTACTAAACTAGTGCCGTGTGAAAGTCCTTAAGGAAGCAAGTGTATCACGGTTGTTTCTCTGTGTGCTACTCTATCTTCTCACCACACTGTTGACTCTCTTTAGGCCAGGCGTTATGCTTGCTTTGGTCTCTTGATCCCACGAGCACCCTTGAGATTGGCCAGGCGGATTTAGTAGTTGTCTTCTGGCACATGGCCTTTATTATACTGCGTTAGATTGGCAGAAGAAAACAATTGCACTTTTCTCTTTCTGTGTTGCAGGCTAAAGGCCGGGGTCCCACCAAGTTTTCAGGGTGTTAACAATAAAATACCAACAGAATTCTCCAACTTCCTTTAGTACAATCCTGTAAAATGCTAGAAATTATGTTTTTTCTTACTAATGCATTTTGCAGTGCACAGTTTGAGGAGAAATCTAATAGTGCCTGGGGACCTTATTTCAGCACATTTTATAGAAAGTCAAGGTAATGACACAATTTTTGAGGCCTGCATGTGGTCGATTTTATGCACTTTGATGAAATGACACCCTGTTGAGTTTTTTACCAATGGCAGCAACATGGAGTCACATCTTCATGAGTGTTTCCCCATCTAATATGTGTCATGTGTAAACATTTTGAGAAAAATGTACACATGCAAGCAAGTTCAGATCCTTCTATTAATTCAATACAATCTAGTTGGTGGCGCCGATTTGCACAAAACATGTATTGTAATGCCCTAACATATGAGAAAAAGTGAGAAAAAAGTGAGAAAAAAGATAGCAAGCACGTAAATCTGAACTAAAGTTATGTCCAAAACATTCTTTATAAGGAAAGATTTGCTTTCAAGATGTTTGTTGGATCTCAAACAGAGCATTGTGTCTTGTGCTTTAAGACATGCTTGACTTTTTCAATATATTTCACAGAGACAACATGCTGTGAGTGCATGACCATGACCGGATAATGGCTTTAGTGACTTCAAAGTTTTATCAATGAGTTTGTATTCCCAAAAGTAGAAATTGAAGGAAAACAAATCATTAACAGTATTTTGCATGTATAGCTGATAGGTTTATTATCAACATTTAATGACTTGGCACCTTAATATCTTAATTAATTATATTTTGCTGGATCATATTTCTTACAAAACGTATTTGCTGTTCCCTATCAGCTGTATAATGACAGTGTTGAACAATATGACTCTGCTCTGCATGTTTTTGTACCTTTGCACGTGTTTCTGCAACCTCCTCTTGCCAAAACGCAGCACTAATATCTTTTATTCCGTCTAGTCTTGCTAATTATCGAAAATCTCTTGATTTAGCTCTCATTCGTATTCTTTCAAATCCATTTTGTATGAAGTGGACAAGCTGCAGCCTCAGGAGCTAAATAATGGAACAAAAACATACTTGGTTTGAAAAGTAACAGAAGCTATAGAAAAGCTTTAGTATAAGACGGGGAAGTATGGGATTAAAAACATGACCTTGATTTGACACCAAGTCACAGGCATTGTGGTGGCCGGACCGAAATTGCAGCGTGTGCAGTTACTTTTGAAACCTTTTATTAGTAAAGGCCTCATAAGAAAAGCTGCTAGCCAGGTGGTTTCGGTGGGTAATGAACTTGTCAGCTCCGAGGTTTTAGAGTTTGTTGGCTTTGTCGCTTTTTGTTATTATTCAATTCAGCACCTTGGTCTCTCTTTTACCTCGACTGATTTCTCAAGTCGCCGCTCGGCCGCTTGTTTTGCACCAGGAACACATTTTAGCTTTTCCCATTGGACCCCAGCTATCGAATTGCCTCTCATTCAAAATAAATAATCTGCTCCCATAACGCTCCTTCTGTGTATTCCCACAAATGCTAAGCAGCCAAAATGCCGTTGTAGCGTGGGGATTTTCTATTCTTTTTCAACAGCCCATCAATAGTATTAGGCCTGCCAGATAAAAGGCTTGACTGCACAAGAAGGTGAGGTTAGTATGAGGTATGGATTTGCCTCGGTCCTTTTTCACTTCATTTGAAATTTCTTGCCTTTTTCATTTGACGGAGGAAAATGCCGTCGGCTCAGGTAGCATACATGGCTCTGCAGTAGGTGTGATGGAGTTTTTATGGTATCTTGTATGGTCTTATGATGCTTTGAAGCAAAATCCGTCGACAAAAGACGCAAGAGCTTCTGATTATATGATAAATGTCTGAATAGAAATGTTAGACTACATCAACACAGTGAACTATCATTTTACTGAGTGCATTGATAATGCAAAAAAAACAATAAAAACACTATTGTGTTCTTTACCCTCTAGTGACTGTCAGTATTATTTATGTAACCTTGTGCACTTACAATATATGCATATATGTACAGTGCATGTTTCTAAATAGGTTTATTATAATCATTGCAGTATCTCTAAGGTATCTAAGAATTACAATGCTAATACATAAACCTGGAATAATTAATTGAGTAATTAGTAAACATTATAGTATATATATATATTTTAATATACGTTGTAACGTTATGTTCAAAGACATCTTGATTGTTATGTCAATCTAAAGAGAATATATTTTGGTATTGGACTGTTGGTTGGACACACCAAGATATCTGATGACATCATCTTTAGCTCTAAAAATAGTGATACAAGATTTACACTATTGGTTTTTACATTTTACAAACCAAACAATTCTACCACTTCATTCAGAAAATATTAGGCAGAAATGAAACATTATAAATAATCAGTTAAAGCCCTATTCACATTATGTTGTCTCCTTTTTAAAAATATATATTGTGGTTCTTACACAACAAAAGCAACATTATTTTTAGAAATAATGAAGGGTACCAAGTGAGCAGATGAACAAAGTTTGGAATCCAGGTTTAATTCCAGGTTTTTTTAAGGTTTTCACCCTCATGTTCCAAAAATGATGAGATATATATTCATATCAAATATATATTCAACCCTCCTGCTGGCACTTATCAGAACTGATTGTTTCGCTTGATTTTACTTAATCAAAGTGACACTAATTTAAATGATTCAACAAACATTTTGATGCCCTATAAAGAATAAACAACCTTTCTAAATTTATACCCCACAGTAAAAACAGTTATCATTAATCTGTTCTAAAGTTTCCAGACTTAAGTTCTATGGAGTCTAATTGTAAATCATTATGCCGTCTCAGAAAGGTCCGTATTTCCTCCTCTGTCTTTTTGAATGACCACACCTGATGCACAGCCTGTTATACAGGCGATCCACTAGGTGCACTCATGTTATGTGTTCTTTCAACAACAAAGTGTTGGCTGATTGTCAGTACTCCACACGGAGCTGCTTTAGCGGGGTGCCATGTCCATGTCAGGGATCAAAGCGAACAGTGAAGACAATTTATGCTGTGCAGCGTGTGTGACCATCACTCGGAGGGCGAGGGTGGAGGAAGTGATGTGAGAAAACAAGTGGTTGTGGCAATCAGAAGATGCTGGAAAAGGAGACAGTGCTGCTGTTTGGATTGCAGCTCTCTCTTCATCTCAGTTTTTTTTTTTTTTTTTTCAAAACAAGTATCGGTGTTAATTAGCAAAGGTTTGATTGAAGAGGATGGAAATCAATAGAGAAACAGAGATACTCATCCTGTTTTGATATGACCTTTTCAAATATGTCATACCTTTTTTCTTTGTTTTAAACATGATTTGTTTAGAAAGTAGACTTCTTTAAACTGTAGTTTATGGGAAAATGAACTGTCTTTAATTCCAAATAACTCTAATGACGACCAGGCTGGAATTTAACATGAGAATAATCTTTTAAAACACTCTTATTCATGACTTAAGAGGTTTCTTATGTATGTGAAGAATATATAAAAACATGAGATGCTAGAAGACTATAAACAATACAGCACAACACCTCAGTTTCAAGAACACATTCAGCTTATGATCTTATATCTTTGGTGTATTTTTATAGAGAAAAACAAATAAGAAATTCTCAAGTATTTTCCACAGCCTTGCCTTAGGACTTTGTCAGAGCCCGTGTAATGAAACAAATGCTTTAATGGGTTTGTTTAAAATGTCCTAATGGTGTTCTTGGTCTGTGTCCAAAGATACTCAGAAAGGCAATACAGGAATAATTTAGACATTTAACTTTGGGTCATATACTTTTGTCAAGGGCACTGATCTCATTAGAATTATTCCCGTATGCCACCGACTGGCGTTTCTTTTCTTTTTTTTCTTTTTTTCTTTTTTTTTTGCTCTGGCTTTTTGACTTGCATGTGTTTCTTTGATTTCAATTCCACCACGATCGATGGTGCGAGGGAACTTGGCACTAAGAACAAAGATCAGTGATGAGACTCGTTGCACCTGTCAGAGTTGACCAGATCAGGTAATGAGGAAAGTCCCTCAGGATGTTAACGAAGCCATTAAGCACTCATGTGTGAAACTGCTAGGAAGCCGGCGTGTTAAATCGGAGGAGCCAAATTAAAATTCTCTGCACATGGCACTGAAATGTAAATATCCTGCCTTTGCGAGGATGAGCTGGCCTCCTTCTCCGTGCTCTAATCGGCTTTGAAAAGACGGTGCAAAGTGCTTAGGAATAATGCTTGTGCTCTGTGATAAAACAGCCAGCTTTTATTATAAACCTACAATAGTCAAGCCATGTTTGAAAAAGAACTAAAATATAAGCTGTGCGCATTTTTGTTCTCCACACTGAGAACAAATGGCTCTCATTCAGGACACGGCTCGTACGCAACAGTTTTCTAGCACATTGTCTCTTGTTTTATCATTTTGTTTTGTCTTATCATCGCCGGAACAACTCTAATGTGTCTGGAAGCTGTAGATTGATACATTCATTTCAAAAAAAGCAGGTTTTGAAATGGAGATCATAAAAATTTTTATCTTTGTGATTCAAATATAGACCTATCATGCCTTATCTGTTTCATGAAACCACACGAGTGGCCACGGATGGTGTGTTTACAAGAGCTGCTTCTTGTATCCTGTCAATCACATTAATGCAGTCAAACATGTTGATTTACATACAGCCATGAGGGGATGTGCTCTGAAGTGGATCATTAAGGCTTTTTTTTTTTTTTTTTTTTTTGCAGTCTGTGGCTTTTTTATATGACAGATTTTACGGCAGTGTGTTAAAATGAAAAAGGTCCTCCTGCAGTACCTTAAATTTAGATTCTATGAATGTCAAATTTGGTTCAGAAGGTATCAGTTAATGTCCCTCGGTTGACTGGTCCCTCACATTCATTGCTCCGCTCTCTCTGCTAATCCTCATGAGTACATGGCCCTTGTACGTGCCCCGAGGGGAGTAATCTCCCTCCTCATACCACCGGAAAAGTTGGAGAAACCTGGATATAAACGAGCGCCCAGGGCTTCAATTCAGATTGGTCTTGTTCCAGAGGATGTGAACGCTTTCGCAGACACAGTGAATTTCCGTTTGAGTGCCTCCTGTCCCAGAAACTAGCCAGAGGTGTCCCAAATGATCTGACATGCACCTCCCCTTCATTTGTCTACATTAACTTTGCATGTGTGGTCCGTCCAATAATAAGTAGGGCAGATATATATTTAGCTGCGCCTGCAATGACTTTGAAAAACAGAGCGACTCTTCAGACCTTTATCAACCTCTTAGCTCAAGGCTCTCGTTCGTCTCGCCAACGTATAATTTTGATTTTAATGCAATTTATTACAAATATCGAAAGGTCCTCCTCTTTGACGTTATTTGGGTTACTATCAAGCTCTCTGTGATGTTTCTGTCTAGCCGCCGAAGATGCAATAAAAGCCTGCCTGAGATGTTTACTGCCTTTTATCAAAGTGAGACAAGAGATCATAAAAAGATACTTACGTCCTGTTTTCATTATGCCCCTGGCAGAAGACACTAATTTCTGTGGGCTGGGGACGATAATAGCACTGTCAAAGAGTTTTATACGTAGCTGAACTCAAACTCTTGTTCTAATTATGTTAAGCATTAAAGCAACTAAGTGGTTGTCAAAACTGCACGATAATAAGGAGGCCTAAATTAAACAATGTCTCTCCATTTTATTATGGACTTTGAAGCAGCTTGCAGGGATAAACACAAGCCTTGATATTAATTGCACCTTTCGTCGTAAAATCAATGTCAATTACAATGTGTGTCTTTTTTTGTGACCCAGAGTAGTTATCTAACCTTTCACTCTGGAGACGATACGTCCAACTGTGGTGCTACAACCCTCAGGATAAGTCCATTGGTCTGCAACAGGTTTGTGACAGTAAAATTAAAAGGTCCTTCCGAAGTACTGCTAATGAAAAATCAAGCCCCGAAGCCTCAAAGTGACCCATAACAAAGAATATGAACGTAAAACTCTATGGTGAGGCCTTGAGGTGGAAGGCTATTACACTAAGCTTTCAGTGCTGCTGTTTTACTGACATCACAATATATTGATTGCAACATAAAATCCAAGAGACAGTAACAAAAGAATAAAAACAGGCTTGCGATAGTTTTTAAAGACTCAAAAGTGGTTCTTCAAATTGTTCTTCACATACATTTTTTTTTTTTTGTCAGCAACTTCAAACTTTCAGTATTGGCTGTTCATGGATCAATTGATTCCAGCAGCACACAGAGAGAAAAAGACATGAAACTCCTGAAGGCAGTATGAGAATAAAACGGTTGCTGGTAAGTGTGTTTGAATGGAACAGTTACCGGATCGAAAAACAGACCTGCATTAAGAGACACAAGGGGCTGTGTTAGAGGCTGTGTGTAATTGTGAGTACAAGTGAGATGATGAGATGTAACCCAGGCTGGTTTACTGCTAGATGCATTACACTGAAGGGTTATTAAGAAGCAAAACAGTGCAAATATACTCTAATTATGTGAGTAAAGATGTCGTAAAATGTTATGTGCGGATTCTGGGAAAGTTCTGAGAAACTCCTGCAAAGTTCATCCTGTTTACTTGATGGTTTGTCACTTTGTGATGTTTTGAGTGTTTAAAATGATGAAATAAAGACGGGAGGAAAGTCCACAGTCATTAGATCGTTGCAAAAATAGTTCTCTTCTGCCTGTTTGATTAACATGCTGTAATTAGCCTGATCAGATATAATCATAGAGTGTCACTTTTACTTTATGTTGTTGTTTTTTTTTTGTTATAGTACAAAATATTGTGCAATTATTGTTTTTTGGTTTTTTTCACCAGTTTTTTAGCTCTGATGAAAAACACACAGAGTGACATCACTTCATTGTGGTGAGGTTTTGTAGGTTTGTTTTGAACTACATGATTTAGTGTCAAATTACCATTTAAAAGTCATCTGTTACAAGGTCAATTTTCCAGAAATGTTTGGGGAGTTTTTGCAGTTTTCACACATGAATGCCACTAACAACATTAGTGTATGAGATGGGTTGTGGAGAGGGTATACATGGCCAGCGGCAGAATATGTATGAGGCTTCACAGCTGGAGTGTGTGAACGAGGCATGGTATCATGTTGCAGTGAGGATGAGGAGATTATTTTAGTTAATTAACCAGATAACACTTTTAAGTATAATGTATGTCCAAGCTGAAACTATTATTTTAAATTATACTGCATATTCAGATAATATTACATAGGTTAAGAGGCCTTTTATTGCTCTTTGACCAGATGAAACATACACAGCAGAGTGTGTGTGCTGTATATTAAACCACAGAAAAAGGAGTCAGTCATATCTGTTGAATAAGCTCGGTTTAGGTCATCAAAGTATTTATTGACGAATGTTTCCCTATAATACAATATTTAACTGTATCCTGTGTTCATCTTTATGTAAATCCGTGTCCTAAAAACACATGCACACATGACTGAAGTTGCACCTTCCAGAGCTTTTGTTTATGCACAGTGTGGAGCTTTCTCCTGCTGTTCACCACCTTTATGTCCCACCATGACAAAGTGCCAAGGCTGCAGGTCTGAATACTCTCTGCCACCATATGCGGACAAAGAAAGGTGGCAGCGGGTGAGGAGATGGATGGGGTAGGGATGGTGATGGACACAGGTAGCTTGGCACCGCTCAGAGGTCCCATCCACCTGGCATTAGTTGCCATTGTCTCGCTCTCCGTTCTGCTGGCACAGCCTTTGATTGAACTGGCCATGAGGTGAGGATTTGGCATAGGGAGGGTTTTACCTCCGCGATAACAATAGGCCACAGCCGAGGGAGGCGGCTGTTTGTATCGTGCATTGTTGGAACGGGATTGTCTAATGGAGGTTCACTGTGCATTGTGCAAGGTTTCTGGAGAGGGATTTGTGGTTTGTAAAAGGGCATCTGAGTCCTACGGCTTGGTTTGGCTAATCAATTCTGTGTCCTCCCTGGGTTGTCCCGCAATTGTCCTCATACTGTATGAGGCAGCTTCCCTGTACTAGAGGATCTAATTGACACAGTTTTACAGCATACAAGGAAATGACATACCCATTATTTCTAGTTTGCTTTAAGAGGAAATAATAAAAAAAAAAAAGTATTCTCATTGCAAGCACGCCCCGACACCCCTAATCATGACCGGGTTGCCCTGTACGGTGCAGAGCACAGGCTCCCGCCCTGACAGATTATCCGGTGTGAATGTTTGGGAATGATAATGAGATCAAAACACCTCACTAAGCTGGGAAGAGAGGGTGGAGACTGGAGAGGGAGCAGGGGAAAAGCGAGCAGGAGAGAGGGTGAGCGATAGCTGCGATAAATTGCAGAAGCAGAACCACTTGAGCATAAAATTAGATTTTACAAATGTGTTGTTACCTGACAGTCCTCTGACAGAGGAGATATCACAACATTATAGGGCTGCATGAGTACTACTAATCGTATCAAATAAATAAGAATGCCTCTCAGCTGTGATAGAGCTGGGTGGAGATTCATTGTGGACAGTGAGTTAGCGGGAGAAATAACACAATTAAAAACAGCCTTTCTCATTATAGACTCAAACATTAGAAGCGCAAATTCAATTTATATGATAATATATTACGATCTGTAAAAGCTGTACACCTTATGGTATATTTATCTAAATGCTGTGACACACATTTAAATGTAAGCACTTACTTTCCTATTTTTAAGACAAGCTTTTGCAATAGATGAATTATTGTTTTCTACCATTTTTTAATCTCTGTGCTTGATGTGCATTTATCTTATTTTACCATAATGTTTCAAGGACATTTTTTGCAGGACAAAAACTCAAGTTTATTAAGTTAGGTGGGCTTGAACCCACATCATCTGTCCCTTTCAGCATAAGATGTTTCTGCTGCTGCCCTGTTTGTATTGTTTCATTGATGCCTTCTGCAGTCAGAAGAAATAACTAACTAGTAATATAATAAAACATGCATTCACTATAAGCACAACCGGTCCGTGTTAACAGTCATTTTACCCAACCTATTGCTATGAAACAGCACATTTAAAGAAACAATTCTTTCCTACGTTATTGGTGGTACAAATAATAATTTAAATACATCATTAGTAGAACAATGACTCCGTCTGAATGACAAATGAAAGCTCTAATTCCAACCAGCTTAGCGGGGAGACAATGTGTGCGAGAGACAAGCCACTGAGGCGAGCTTTATCTACAGTATGCTCCAAGAAGAAATAGTGGGATTGTGTGTGTATGTGTGTGTGTGTGTGTGTGTGTCTGAACCCACTGCAAATGCGTTGCACCATGAGTGAAAAAACAAAAGGTTTTATTTCCCAAGGTGATTTATCTACAGAGAAATATTCCACCTGATGTTTGTTGCTTGAGATTTCAAACAGATAATGGCGGTTGTATCTTCAGTATCACGATGCAATGGTCTTCCCACTAATAGCTTCTCTAATATTGTGTTGCAGGATACTTTTATGGAGTTTTGTAACAGTTTAACAGTTTTTCGTTTTTAGAAAGTTTTGGATATTGCATTAGGAAGTAATTTTTTCACATATGAGACCGCAATAAGTCATTTTACTGTTGCCTCTTTTTCACACTAGGGGGGGAACTGAAGCCCTTTTAATAGCTTTGCATGTAACTTATTTTCTCAAATTAAAAAGCCCCATCAGTAGAGACGTTTTTACACAAACAACACCTTGATTAAGCCAGCAGGTCCAGTTTTGAAGGACATAGCCACCGACTGACATTAACAAGTGAAGAACGTGCACAGTCATAAGCTCTGGTTGTCTGTCATTATTCTGTACATCACTGACATTCAGTATATCAAACTATGTGATGGCTTTAGTAGCAGTAACTTAAGTAAAGATCACATTCTGTCTTTCCATAGACAGTGTTAGATGTCTCCCAGTTGAGGCACTTCTAAAGCTTGGATGAACATTAAACTCTCCCTGATTAAATCATGAATACAAAAGAGTGTGTTCGTAAAGGATGTCCTGTACTTAGAGACAGAGGATATATACCACTCCCAAGATCCATTGCAGTGAGGATCATTTAATCACCATGGTCAAAATTCTGTTACAAGCGCCTGTAATAGTGTGCAGATGCTAAAACTGACAGTGTTGAGAAAATTGTTCCCACAATCTCTAGCCCAAACGCTGAACGACACTGGACAGGTCTGAGTGTGAACCGTAGAGTCAGAAACTGCTTTTGTACGATTAGTTTTTCATCTGATGAGTGCAGTGAAAACAAATTTTACTCTGGGATAATATCCAAAGTCTAAACTGGTGCCCATAACAAAAACCTTTTGTGATTGCTACATTATCCAAGGGAGTCCTGTGTTTTTTTTGTTAACTAATACTGAAAATGTTGTTTAATGAAAAAAAAGGAATGAAATGGCAACACAAAATGGGAAAAAAACACTTTCGAAGTCAGCAGCCCCTCCCAATATTCAACTCTGTAAGTGTTTCCTTTGTTCATGCACACTTCATGTGTCTGCCAATGCAAATATAGTTCCTCTAATAGTAAGATTGTGAGGTGAATTTGCTTAGATTTTAAATAATTAGCTGGCAGACTTTTTCACCAGGCTAATTAATTATCCATTGATCTATGCTCCTGATAAGTGTCGCAGGGTTATTGGAGCATTTGGAGAAAGACACGAAAAACCCCTCTGAACAGTTCATGGATCCTTTGCAGGGCTAACACATGCATAGACAAACACTTTCACACCGGCACCTACAGGGAATTTCAGAGTCTTAGATTCACCCGACCCGCATGTGTTTGAACTGAGGAAATGAGCAGGGAAAAACCGGAGTGAAGGTGGGGAGAAGAACCACAGCTGAGATCAAACCCAGAACCTTCGTACTGCGAGGTGACTTTGCTGACTAATGAGCCAACATGCTGCCAGACACCATTAATTAAGCAGCGCCGTTAATTTCCTCTCATGATACTTATCATTGATTAAATGTAACAGATTTCTGGCCTGATTTTTTTTTTTTTTTTTTGCTACACGAGGTGCAAAATGCAGTATTGGCCACCGTAGCTACTGGTCTCAGTATTGTTTAACAGTTAGTCCCAAGTGTTGTGTTGTTACCCATAATTACGGAGGAGCATATTCTTCCGGAAATTGGCTGCATTTCCGAATGTTCGTGGTGGTCTGTGTGTTTGTGCTTTGTGCTGGTCATTGTTTGCTGCCATCATTGTGAAACTGAGTGCTGCTGCTGCACATCCAGGGAGACAGAAAGCTATTCACAGGGAGATTGGGAATCCCACCAGTGGAAAGGAAGTACAAAAGAGCAACACTCAGAAATGCAGTGGGCGAGCACACATGTATCCAAGAGCATAATGAGCTAGTGTCATTGCTCGCTCGGGTTCCTGCAGTTGTTTGTATGGCAGCAAAGAGTATGTTTCACTAACCTCAGTGAATCATACAAGAGGGATTATAATGAACAAATACATACATAAACCTTGTGTATAATGGATTTACATTGTATTTATATACAGATAATTATATATCTCTCTCCTTCTCGGCCTCCTTTTTTTCTTTATTTTCTCATTGACATAATTTTTTTAAATTAATAACCAGGCAAAAATGTCTCTTGGGTTGAAAACCTCCCGAACTGTGAGGTTATTCAGGCTGAGAAGGACAAGTGAGCTAATGTAATCACATTCAATGTTGTTGTGAAGCTGGTTTAAGTGAAAGTAAGGTCAGATTTCTTGCTTGGTAAAAAATAACATAAAGGTCATTGATCTTGCCTGTCTTTTTGCACAAATTTCATGTTCCACAAGGGCAACGGTATCACAGTTTTTTTACCTCAGTAGAAAAGGAAGCAGATAGTTAAAAAAACGACCTTGCATTGCTTTTAAACTGTGGGAACTGCATTCACTCTGAAAAAAAAACCACATAATGTTGGAAAGAAGGAATGAAAAAAACTGTCAGTCAGCTGTTTAAATTGCTGTGAGATTAAATATTTATATAAAAAAAACACAAAACATGATTCCTTAAGACAGTAGATGCTTAAACAGCAATTTTAGGAATGTGTTGTTGTGTGATTTCTGAAATGACTGAGACATATGCATTCTCATAAATGCTTGTTTGTTTTCATTATATTACAAACAAAACACACTTCTTCAGTTTTGGATGTAAGCCCGAACAAGTGGATGACTGGATTAATTATAGTTGGAAAAACAAAATACTAGATCCACACAGCTGCTTTTGAGATCAAGACAAATTGAAAACTGCCTACATCCAGTTGCAATAAAGACTTATTACAGATAATGAGAGAAAAATAAAATTTTTTTTTTTACAACAACTGAAATAAGTTTGTATGACTCAGAGACTAAAAGGATGTAGGAAGGAAATCACATCGTGATGGTAAATTTAAATTAAAAAAATGTTAATTCCAAACTGGACGATGTATAACATTAACAAAATGTTTTAAAAGTCATGAAATGAAAAAAAAAAAAGTCAAAAACAACTGAGGCATTGTTCTATTTTAATGTTGCTTTGTTTTGGCAGACTGTCATTCTGTCACTCAGATCACAGTCTTTGAAGTCTGAAGTCTGTAAATGCCAGAGATGTTAAAAATAAGTATCGTCAGTGGTACCCTGATGATTCCCACTGAACTCACTAAGCTGGCTTGCATGCATCCTGCCACTGCACAACAGCACAAGGGTTGGTTTTTTTTTTTTTATGCCTGTGCACTTGTGCCCACGTTGTTTACGGGGGCATAACATGTACTGTGGGGCTTTCATGCTACAACATGAATTTCTACGAGGGCATGCACAGCTGAAATGTGAAAAGTCTGATTCTGACTCGACACAGCATGTCTCTGTCAGCTCCTTGAGGCCTCGCAGACCCCTCTGCTCTCACAGCTTCTGTTTAAGAATAAAAAAATTCAGCTTGATTTTCATTCACAACACAGATCACCGAAGGCTCTCATTTACATGCAGGCCAAATATTTCATTGATGTATAATTTATTAGCTTAAATTATAACATTTTTGCACTTGTAGTGGCACTTTGGTTACATTTGTAAGATGAGCTGTTTTTAAAATATTAAATATGTTAAATGTGTTTTTTGTTCCAATGTCAATATTGAATAGTTACACTTTAACAGTAGGTATAACGTATATAGCATTTGACAAGCTACTACCTTGAAATTTCAAGCTAACTGCGGTCACATATCCTAACTTTGTACTTTATCATTGTCTTTGCTTTGTGTGACTGGATCTGCAAATTTAAAGGGCGTAACATATGTTATGATATATGTTGGCCCCATTATAACACCATTGGGATGGGGTTTATCAGCCACATAAGTCTAAATCAAGCTTGCTCTTTTAATTAACACTACTGGAGTCTCCCATTAAAACTAGCAGTGCAGATTTACAAGCGAGAGATCAGGGAATTACTCAACACTATACTGTAACATAGCAGTTTAACGTTTTATTATATTTGACTCTACTGCAACTTGTCCCCACTGTCTCTATTAATATTTCTGCTAACTTTAGATTGTCTTGTTGCTGCAGTTTCACAGTTGTGTTTGAATTTCCTCTCTTCACATAGATCAGTGTGGCTTTTGAATGCAGCTGATCCGCAAAGTCCTCAAAGGACAAATTATGGAAACAGCTGCAATTAGTGGCTGATTTATATATTGTGGTAGACCTTGGAGACTAATTAAAGGCCTTTGTGTTCTTGTGTGTTGGAGACATGCTAATTTGAAGCCTTTTGACTGAGATTCACAAGAGCAAGTCTGAAAAATCCTGCATCTGAATTTGCACAAGCCCACTGCAATGACGAACATTCAGTGTAGCTGTTTAAAACTTGTAAACATGCACCATAATATTACAATCTGTACATCATTAGAGTTAATTCTGTGCGATGTCTAAAAGAACTGCCTTTCCCTTATTTGATGGAGTTGCAGAGGCTCTTGTACATTAAGCCTTGCTATTGTGTTTATGGAAGAAGCCTGAAAAATGGCAAAGCAAATTATCCTCTGGATTTTCCTCCCAAGGAGCAGGTTTTCCCCGTTTATTAAATTTGTTAAAGTGCTTCTGAGCAATGCACATTTTATCCTCTTAACAGTCAAATTACTATATACTCCAGCAATTACTTAATGTACTCTAATGAGATTTCCCCATGAAATGGATGGATTCATTTATTTTAATGTGACGCATTCCACCGGGTGGTTTATGCATCACATCCCCTTCACAATCTACTGAGTCTTTGAGTCATAAATAGTAAGATGAGCTCTGCTTCCAGAATTGCAACTATGCCCAGAGCAACAGCGGATATGTGCTTCTGTGATCCAGGCACGGGGGGGTCTGTTCAGGGGAATCAGCAGGTCACAGGTGATATTTTGAAGCTCAGCTCTTTGCAACCAGGTGTGCACGAGGAATAGTGAAATAATACATGACAGGCGGATATGTGTGCTAGGCCATGGGAGTGCAAAATCCAAAGCAATTTTGCACTCTAAAACATTAAAATGAAATGAAACGAATCACTTTATGCTAATTTAATCCTATTGTGCTGCAAAGCATTAATCCTTTTTGATTTTTTTTTTCTCTGTGCCCTATAGTGTAAAGCAATTGTGACAGGTATGCATATGAAACCAGTTCCTGTTTGGATATTATATTTGTTTTAATGTACCTAATTAAACCTTTTTCAGAAGATTATTTCATGTGGAAGTATTTTAATTCTTCAGCTGGAGGCAAAAATTACACATTATCAAATACAAACTCATATCCTGAAACAAAATGAGTCTAATAATTTATTAGTTGATCATCAGAGAATGTTTTGTCAACCATTCTAGTCCTTTATGTCACTTAAACAAATGTCAAACACCGTCATGGGTTGGGGAATGGTTTGAGATGATGCTGTGCTCTTGTTTTGTTTGAGTTAAGGTTTAGTTGGTTCACTTCAGATTTTTCGGTAAAGCAGTTTTAAGGTATTATCTCGAAAAATGCAAATACCTAAACTCAACAAAACTGACTTTTTTCACAAAGGCAAAAGAGTTTAAAGCAACACCTCTTTCAAATGCTTCATGCTTGAAAGGCTTAGTGGCAGGAAGGCTTTGTGTGATGCACAAAGGGGCTAAGAAATTAGCCAACGCATTAAAATATGCTGTCCAGGTCTAATTGCTGGCTTTCGATATATGACAACTTGGAATTGACGATGTTTTGAATCAAACTAACAGGGAGTGGTGTTTGAATGATAAAATATTTGAAAACATATTAAGGATAATGATGGCATGGGGTTTAAAAATGATAAGTTTCCCTCAAATGTTCTCCAACACTATAAAACTAACAAAGACTAAATATTTGCTTTGACACGTGTAAACAGGCAGCGGAAATAACGTGATAGGTATGATTTAGTGCTGAGAAACTTTGTCTCTATAGTTCAAAAATGCCCATCAAAGTTGAACCAAAGTTAAGACGTTTGTAACTTTTGATGACAGTGAACTCAATTTTATTTTTGAATTGATGGAGGATGGCAGAGACATTTTGCTTTGTTATTGAAATGGATAATATGATGAGAGCGGAGGTGGAGGAGCCAGTCTCTCCATAAGCTGATGTTCCTACAGGCATCTTTTAAGAAGCTGTCTAAACTGTCTTCTTAAAGGCTGCAGCTGAGCCACAGAGAGACTTTGTTGTCTTACATTTGACAGTACATGTAGGCTAATGTTTGTTCCCTTTACCAATTACACAGAAAAAGTGGAAACTTAGCGTTAGAAACTGAGGACATGACAGAGAAAGATTGCCGGAGGAAGTGCTGTAACTTTTGAATATTACATGTCGAAATAAAACAGAAAAAGAGGTGTTCTGTACGTTAACCGTTGGATTGCTTGAACAACACTCAGTGGCAGTGTAGCGTAATTAACAGTAATCACTAAAGTCTATAAAGCTGTGGATGTATATACACACTTACTCCACAGAAACGGGCATTTGCTTGGTGGGGTGTTGTATTGGATTTTATTCAAACCTGTACAAATGGCTTGGTGATAATCATGTACTCATTCACACAATGCAGTCGTTTTCCTGAGTTCCCTCCTAAAAGAAATTTCAGTATGAGCCTTCTATCACATCTAAAGGCTGTCTCGCAATTTAGCATTGCACTTCCATGACATTAGTCTTAGTCATTGCAAGAAAATCGATTCAGAAAAGTCAGAAATGAAAGAAACAGAGACAGAGATATCCTGACTTTTAGTCCCTTGTATTGGATAACCTCCAAAAACATTGAATGAACTTTTCCAAAATTGCAACAAATGGCTTTACCTCATTATTTTCCCTGCCGGTTAAATATCAGTTCATTTACACTCCATGTTCCCGTGTCTTTAATGCAGGTTTTCTGCACTGATGTTATAAACTTTAGTCTCCAAAGCCATTACTGTGAGATCACTAGGCTTATTTTCTCTTTAGAAAAGACACAGTACCATAAACTTTAACTGTTTTCACATGTTGATCAGTACTCTCCATTGAAATGCACTAAGATATACTATAAAATGAATGGCCTTCTGCTTCAAGTGATCTCAATTGGACTTTCACGTGAAATTTTAACGCTTCTTTGTTAAAGTCTTGAAGAATCACATCCAAAAATGTTTCCAACAACGTTCAAATCCAGAGAAATAACTAAGGTGCGCTTTTGCATATATGTAACCTGTCGCTAATTTTTCAAGGGTAACAACTGACGGAGAGCGAGAAAGACTGTGGGCTAACATGACTAAATGTAACATAATCAGACTAAAATCTCTTAATCCATGAAAATTTCTCCCTGAATTAGTCAGATTCTATAAAGGGGGGGAGGAGATTATGACCTATACTTCAGCCAGCCACTAGGGGGGCGATCGAGATGCTTCAGCTTCACTTTTGAGGCACTTTCATGTCGTCCTGGTCAGGGTGAAATGGTTGGTTAAATGGTTAGGGCAAGAGAAAAACTTCAGAGACAGAACCAATAAGAGACTAAATAGGAGTGTGTCTTTGCTGAAAACAAGTCTGGAAAATGATGAACAATGGACCATCTAAACAATGACATGGCACCGCTGATGGTCTGATACACCATCATAAGTGATAATCTGCTTTGATGTGCGCTAAGTCTTGTTTCAGCAGTGGTCCACACCATGTGAGAATGAAAAACTTTTTTTTTTTTCCTGTAAAAGAAAAGTGTTGAAACCTGGTCATGTGCTCCATCAATGTGGAATTCCAGCAAAATTAAAGGGCATCTTAATGGAGGGACAAGAGTCTGAGATATCCTGCTGGCCTGATGGAACAGACAGACACTTTCTCTCTCTTTTTAAACCCATTATGGCTTTATACTTCAAAGCTGATATTGGTTTTTTTCTGCATTCTCCTGAAAAATGGAGAGGGTTGCTTCATGTTTGCTGAGCAAATTTAATACCTTGTGTACTCTGCACTGCTTCCCTCACTGCTAGCGCTAAGTGCAAACGCCTCTCAATATTTTTCCTCCATTTCGCCCTACCTGGAATTGTGAGTTTGTTTTTTGTTTTTTTTTTCATTTGCTTGTGATTATGTTTGAAACCAATTGTCATGGGCCTTACGTTTGTTTCTCTTTTGTTTTTCAGGTGGGATTTTCGAACAAACAGATGGACCTGTTTCTCTTGTCAGCGCTGAGGAGCTTGCCTTTAAATTTGCTGTCAATAACATTAACAGAAACAGGACTTTGTTGCCAAACACAACACTAACATATGACATACAGAGGATTAATATCTATGACAGTTTTGAGGCGTCAAGAAAAGGTGAGTGGCTTGTTCTGCGTTTATTCATTGATTGTGACTGCAGTGTGGCCAAGGACGAGAATCTGCCTAGTCGAATAAATAAATAAATAAATAAAAGATCAGTGTATTTTTGATAATGAAGATTTCTTTTGGCTCATGAATCAAATCTTATATTCAGTGAAATGAAACACAAGTATTTGGGAATCATCACTAAATGGACTGTAACTGAGGAGGCAACACACTTTCTTTTCAAGCTTTCTTTTCTTGCTCTCCTCCAGCTTGTGACCAGCTGTCTTTAGGTGTGGTTGCAATATTCGGGCCCTCACATAGCTCATCCTCAAATGCTGTGCAGTCCATCTGCAATGCACTGGAAGTGCCGCACATCCAGGTGCGGTGGAAACACCACCCCATGGACAACAGGGACACCTTTTATGCCAATTTATACCCGGACTATTCTTCACTAAGCTATGCTATCCTCGACCTGGTGCAGTTTCTCAAATGGAAAACAGCCACTGTGGTGTACGATGACAGCACAGGTGACTTTTAAATCATGTGTATTGTGAGAAAAAATTTGAGTCTTAGTCATATATTCACCCCTTCATCTCATTATTTTCCGTATGATCCTATCAGCACTACCTTTGTTTGTGCTCTCTTTCGTCTTAAGGTCTTATAAGACTACAGGAGCTGATAATGGCCCCGTCACGGTACAACATCAGGCTAAAGATCCGTCAACTTCCTCTCGACACGCAGGACACGAGACCTTTACTCAAAGAAATGAAGAGAGGCCGGGAGTTTCGCATCATCTTTGACTGCAGTCACCAGATGGCTGCACAAATTCTCAAACAGGTCAGTGAGAACCATGCAGAGTGCAGCACACACACCTTTCCCAATGTCAGATCTTAGAATTGCTGGACAAATTTAAGCATATGGCCCCATATTTAGCATTCTAATCACCTTTATTGTGAATGAAAATAAGGTTTTTACCCGTCTAAAAACTGGCAGAGGTTAGGTGGGAGGAGAGTTGCAGCGGAGGGTGTGTCTGTAACAATTAAGCATGAGTGAAATTTATGTGTAATTTCCTGCCCTCCCAGAAAACCTTAGAAGAAAGACAAGTCGTGTCTTACGTTAGATAACAATTCTAACACTGACCAATCAATATATGAGAAAATGTGGAGTACATACCTCTAGGAAGCATTTTATAGTTTGATGATCCGTGATCAATTGTGGTGCACACCTATTCATTTTGCATCCGTTACAACTGGCTGCATTGATCTAATGAGCAGATCGTACCATGAATCCTGAGCCTGTACCATTTGATGAATATGGGTTTTGCTAGTTAAATATTTGACATTAATATAAAATACAGAGCTTAACCTTATTCTGTTTATAAGTCTGGCTCACTCTGATTTTGTTCAAAAGAACACCATTTTTTTTGATGGATGAATTATTGGCCAGTTTGATGCAAACCACCCAAGCAAGAATAAGATGTAAAATGTTTCATTATCAAAACTGTAAATACGTGTGTTTTCATATAAATGATCATCAGTCAACAAAGAACTGTCAGTATGATTGTGTGGGTGAGCTAATGCTCTATAGTTGTCACGAACAGACAGATGCCCCCCCCCACACTCCCCAGCCATTTACTTTGCTGTCAGCCTCTGTTAGCATGTTTACCAAATGCATCATCTCCTCCTGAGTTATTAAAATAACTCAGTCCTCCCAAGTTATTGAGATCTGAGGTGACATATATTCGCTGGTGGCCAGTCTGCACATCTTGCACTGAGGAATCAGCGTCCTTTTGAGAGTGACAGAAGATTTAGAGGCATAAATGCTCCAGACATTTTCCTTCCAGGGCCAAACTTTCCACTACAGCACAGACAGAGCTTTTAAAAGAGGGCAAACCAGGGGACTGACCTCGTATGATGTATAGATTTTACTCACTGTGGTCGGTTACAGAATATTTATTCCTAATTCTGCTTAGTATTTGAGCTTGTAACTGAGAGTCTGTTTTGTTTTGCCACACGGAGTTTTTCAAAAAACATTCACGAGAGCCTCACATACAACCAGGCAACTTCATGTGTCATGTCTGCAAATAAAGATAATTTTTGGTTCGATGACATAAAACATTAAGATAAACAACAA
>JAQMCX010000057.1:1618798-1719617 GCA_029814765.1 Acanthurus leucopareius | reverse complement strand
CGATCTTGACATACAAACACTGTATCATACTAATTTATCCTGCAGGTCTGGAAAAAGGTCTTCAAATAATGAAAACCGCCAGTCACAATAGAAAAACATGAAACAAAGTTTCAATGTCATGTATTTGGCTTGATGCATTTAGACAAAAAAGTGAGTTTGCTTTCACATAGCACCTTATTTACATAACCTTGGCATTTTTTTTTTTTTTTCACAACAGATTGTACAATTAAATGGTAAGAACGGCCGCCGCGAGAGTGTGCCTTTGCCTTTGAATGTAGATTGAGTGAAACAAGTGGTGGTGATGCTGTTTAGATATGAGGCAAAGATTACCGAGCTCTTTTGATTGGAGCTTCTCTTCTGTGCTGGGATACATCACAAGCCTCGAGCCATCACAAACCATTTAAATGCAAAAGAAAGCATAAAGAACTGTAGCTCGTCTGTAATACTGTGTTCCACATATAGTTCAGAAACCACAGCCAGCGATTGCAGAAAATTGTGCACAAAACGAACAGCATGTAAGTCAGTATAAACTCATCAAACCAAGATGTTCTGTCTCTACTAACGACGATCTTTTTGTGCATCTCCTCAGTGTTGTTTGTTCCGACTGTGCTGTTGGATCTAAAATGTCCTGACATGACAAAATGACCATCTTCTCCATCTCCCTCTATTCATTCACACCTTTTTTTTTTTTCCTGTCTTCCGTCTCCGTGTCCCTCCAGGCCCAGACCATGGGGATGATGACAGAGTATTACCACTATATCTTCACCACTCTGGTAATGTACCACGCTTGTTAATGCAAATAGAGTCTCGTTTGTTCTCGTCTCCCTACCGCTGGAGTTTTTGATGAATAGCGGCTAATTGCCAATGGTGTTTGGATCCAGTCCAGAATATCAATTTTGTTTGACAAGCTGGAGGCATAATGGAGTCTTCAGTGTGCTGTAGTAAACACTGAGCTTTATAGTAAAGTCAACAGAAGTCTTTGAGGTGGCAGCTTGAAGAATAACAGCTTGAGATTCAAAACTGACTGACTTCCAACTTTGAAAAAAGAGTTTTTAAAAAAAGTTGGTCTCTGCTCAATGATATCGTTTGAGTGACATCTATTTTTCAAGGGGAGATTTGCCAAATGACAACAAGAAGGTATTTTCTGACAGCCATTTTAGAAACATGAATTTATCACTCCTATAACCAAGTGTATCTCTTCATGACACAAAAATGGTGGGATTGGAAATTTACCCAATGTAGGGTCACTTTACAGTAGCACCAACACAATACTGGGTTATTTTTACCTGATCCCAATGGGTCAGAAATACCCAAGAGAAGCTTTGTTTTGATCCAGTAACCCAACAGTGATGTAAAAATACCACCAACACTGGGTCAGAACATCCCATCGGTACAGTTGAGCTAACCCAGTATTCTGTCAGTGCTCTGATGACCTAGACTGGGTTAGTGTTTCACCCAGTGAGTGTTATTTTTTGTTTTGTTTTGATTCACTTGTGTGTATGTGTGTGTGTTTGTGTGTGTATAAATAGGAGCAAATGATCTCAGGCCTTGTGCCACAGACAAGGTCAAAAGGAAAAAAGATCATTTTTTCAGAGCAAAAAAAAAAAAAAAATGACAGGCTTACCCTTTAACCAAAAAGCGTTTTAGCCTTGAACATCGAATATGTAACGTTACCTGAGTATTTTACACCTTCATTCCTGTCTTTAAGTTTCCGCTCTGATGAAATGATCTCCTCTGACTAATCCAAGCAGATCCAGCAGGGAGCCGTTTGCTGCTCTTCACTGAGAGGACGGCTCTCTGATGACAAACACACTGAATGGGAATGAACACCAGCATGATCTGTGCTGTTCCTTTCACTCTGTGTTATTGTCTCTGCGTCTGCCTCTCGTACACACATACACACACACACACACACACACACACACACACACGCCCTGCCTCTCAGGACTCGGCCAGTCTGTTGTGATAATGTGATACGACACTGAAGTCCAGGCATGATGTGTATCATATTTCACGCTCCGCGGCGTGGCGATGACATTGGTCTGCCATGCTTCGCGTTTGTGTAACATGTCTATTGCTTTAATAGGGAAATCCAAAACTCCTTTTCACCATAAGAGCACTTGTGTATGTGTCTATGTGCTTTTGTGTAACAGTTTTCTAGCAAACAGTACAGGAAAAAAAAATACATATGTAAAGGTGCATGATCGTAAAAACTTTTATTAGTTACAATTTTCCCTATAAACAGCATTTTTCACGCAAAGGCAGGATATATTTATAAAGTCAGAGAGCAGTTGCTATCTCAAGCTGCAACATGCTGTCATATTGATAGACACACCATTAAGAAGATTATACCTGGCGGCTTGATTTGATCCAAAATGATGAATACTTGCATGGTATTCGTGGCAATACAATTTCCTCTCGATGAAACCACTGATGTCTGTGTTTTATCTTCTGTAGTGAAGGAAATGCCGACTTATTAGAGCGTGAAAAGGCAACAGCGGAGTGGTATAGGGTAATAACTTCCTTGTCCTTTGAAATGAGTCTGTCATAGCTCTTGCCCTTGCCAAAGCAATGGCTGAGAACCTAAAACTGAGAAGTTTGTTTTGTTATCCACATCCGTGCCCCTTCTGTATACACTCAGACGCATGGAGCGTGATCTCTAGGTAAAAATTTCAATGTAAAGCTGTTGTAAGATTGTGTTGATTTATGTCACAGATGTGTTTATCAGGCAGCACTGCAAAAAAAAAAAAAAAGTGAACTCATAATTGGAACAAGTTGTTTTTCTGACATCCCCAAATGCTGTAATAGAAACGAGGGTGTCACAAAAAAAGATGAATTGAATTTTTTACAAAACAATTCTGTCCCAGTTAGTTTGTATTCTTAGCTTCAAAGCTACGAAACCTGTAACCTGATCTTTTTCTGAGCAATTCTGAATGTCATATAGAACAACACTGATTCACTTTGATCTTGGTTTATAAAAGAAAGTACTGTACTGCGTTCTGGTGGGAAAGAAAAAGAGAGGAGAAGTATTTCAGTCGCTGTCGGCGAGTGTTCTTTAGTAAGTGTCTTACACGCCTTCGCTCCCCAGCACTAACCCCACAGGGTGCTAATGAAATATCTATGTTCATCCAAATGTCTTTTCCAAGCCCCCTGGCCCATTCCGACACGACATGTGTCAACATGTGACTTCACACTTCAGCTACAATGGCTGCCCCAGAAATTACAGCGGCTCAAATTGAATTGCTTTTTTGCTTAGGAGTTGCCATGGGAATGCGAGTGTTGAATTATTAATATGAACCAACCATACTGCTGTTTTTCTTAAATTTTTCTAAGCTACAAACAGTAATTAGAACATTCCTTAAAAGAAGAAATTTACACCTATAAAGATTCTTTCACATAACTATGATTAGAAAGACAAAATGTATCACAAGCTTGTAGTTTTTTTTGCAGTATAATTCATTATTATGTGGCTACGAAAAGAAAACAGTTTGTCAATTCTAAAAGCATTTGCCAGCAGAGAAGCGACTCCAGAGCTGGGGCCCTTTTAGATGTAATTTACTACGCACACATTGCTTCAGACTCTATGCTTAAATCTCCTGAATTGACATTGAAAGCTACTGCTTTTCTCCTTTCTCTCACCTCATTTGGTCTTAATATAGCATCTCTTTAATCACGCTGTGTCATTCTCTGTTCATGAGAGGAAATAAAACATCCAGGAAAATACTTTTAACAAAGCAGCTGAGTGCTGGCAGACTAAATGAGAATTCCTCCTTCATTACTGTTGTCTCTCAAAAAGGACCTGATGGCCATTGACCTGGAGCCGTATCGCTTCTGTGGTGTCAACATGACCGGCTTCCGCATCCTCAATGTGGATAATCCTCAGGTCGCATCTATTGTGGAGAAATGGTCGATGGAAAGGCAGATTCCCCCGAAACCAGACTCAGGCCTGCTGGAGGGCATCATGACGGTATGTTTGTTTTTAGCTTTGAGGTGTTCCCGTCGTCGAAAAGTCAATATTAAAGAGCCACGTCTATCTGAGTGTGTCTGGTCTATCAATGATTTTTCCCATGTCAGAGAAGGGGTTTAAACAGTAACCAAAACAACCTCCTTTACTTAAGCAGTTGCAACATACAGTATTTACTTGATCATAATCTGATTTATACAAAAAAAGCTGCCTCTCTCAGGCTTGCTCATGTTTGAATAAAACATAAATACTGTGTGAAGTATTTAAAAAGATTTGAGAGGTTCAGCTACAGTTCGACTAAATGTTGAATGGGAGAGATGCATATTTGAAGTGATTTTAAAAGTGTGATGAGTCTAGGTGCCATGACACGTGATTCCAGCCTCTTATAGAGAGCTATTGTCCTGGGATTGTGTGCATCTCAATGTTTCTTATTTACTCATTTATCTCATACAATGCTTTGATGTTAAGAGTTAGAGAGCAGGTAATACACAGGTATTCAAGGTACTTAAATAACTGAAGAAACCACTCAGGTTCAGTGTTGGTCTCAGACAGGACGACCTGTCTAGCCTTGAGCCAATGGAGCGCAGTCTTCATATTTATTATCCAAGCAAAAGATGGAGCAAAGATCCCTGAACCTGAATGACTGAAAAGGAAAAAAAAAAGCCACTTCCTCGGAAAGTTTCTATATCCTGTGTTTGCATGTTGATTGAAGGGTCAGATATTGACAAGAATAGCAAATCCACAGGGTTATCTTTTGCACTTTCAGCAGCACAGTAGACTGATATATTGGTTTGGAGATCATTCATTAAGCCCTTTTACACCAATTATTCTTGAACGCACCAGTTGCCCTAAATATTGTATCTGAGCAGTTTCATCCCTTTTCATCCCTTTCAGAGAGACAGTTTTTAATAGAAAATGCACTGTAGTTACAGTATGTCTCTACAAGAATGATAGCAGCGATGTCAGTCCATATATGTACAGATATGATAGAAAGAAGACGAGAAATCGGTCCCATTTGTGTCAACATGGCAGACGTTAATTGTTAATTGGTGATGGAGGTCTAAAACAAAGGGGAAAACCAGGGAAACACTGGAAGATACGTCAAAGAGTAATGAAGGAAGTCAGCAAACATGACTAAGTGTAAAATGAATAAAACCTTTGTTATCCAAATGCAAAAGCACAGCCTGAATACCAAGATCCAGCATTAAGGATTGTAACATGATATCACCCTTAAGCCAATAAGTGGGTGTTTCTATGCAGTGTTTAACAATATACCTCAGCTATGTCCACTATTTTGACTCTAGCTTCTTACGGAATATGTTAGTCATTTAAAATAAGGTAGAAACAGGCACACAAGCTGCTTATATGCTTTCAATCATATTTGTGAATTTGTCTAAAATGTGTACTGACGTATTTATGTTGGCCTGTTAAAGAGTCTGAAAAAAGAACTTTTGTGAGATAAAAGGACTACCAGTGAGGCTGGACAGTAAATCACAGAGCTGAAAATTAAATTTCTTCAATAAAAGTCCCCACAAAAAAAAAAAAAAATACTTGAGGGAATCATAAAAAAATACACAACTCATGAGTGCCAAAGAGATAATCTGAGAGGGGGGAAAAAAGGCTTTTTCTTTGTGTCTTTTCATATCAGGTTTAAGTTTAGATTGATGGTGACCAAACTAATTTCTGTCATTCCACAGACATCAGCTGAAATAATGTTCACCCCTTATTCCAGACAGATGCAGCTCTGACCTATGACGCGGTCCACATTGTGTCTGTGTCGTACCAGCACGCTCCGCAGATGACGGTTAACTCGCTGCAGTGCCACCGACACAAACCCTGGAGATTCGGAGGACGCTTCATGAGTTTCATCAAAGAGGTGATGGGACACCTTTGGCCTGTTGCTATTTGAATGATGTATTATTGATATTGGAACATATTGACTTTGTGTTGACGAAGACAATAGGAGTGGAGTGTGGACTTTTGTAGTCATGTGGGACTTAGATATTTACTCAGCAAATCAATCATATCCTCACACAAAGAAAACTGAGCCTTGATAGACACATCAAAGCAGCGCTGTTGTCAGCTTTATAAATTCCCTGTATTCATAACCTATTTTCCAGAAAGCACGTACTGTAACCTTTTGAAACACAACTAGCGTAATCGGCTCTTATTTAATCTAACATGAGAGTCTGACAGTGCCTCAGATTGCACAAACAAGCCTGTGGAAAATGGCAGATTAAGGGTGTGCAGAGATGCTACTATTTGTATCTTAAACAGTTCAAACAACACATTTATTTGTTTCTTGTATTTGTCCAGGGTGTGGTTAAGAAATGCTTAAAGTTGCAGAAATTCTACTTATTTTTACCCCCCTCTCCTTTAATTAACCTCATTATTTTGAAATTAAAGCATTAACCTTGTGGATTCACTATATTTTTAAGGGCTTCACTCTCTAATGAGAAAATTTGCATATACCCATATATATGCATATATATGATGGCTACTGGGGGGGGGCTCTCTGTATGAAAGGACAGAGCGAAACCTTTTTTCTCCATCCACATTTCATTAGTTAAATGGATGAGAACCGAAGATGTCATCCAAGGACTTCTTCCATGCGTAGGCTAGGTCTCCATGGTTGAACCACACTGCCAGTGCTTTCCACGCCTCAGTGCCGAGCATCCTGACAGCATTTAAGACTAGTTTCAATCATGCTTTTTGGCTAGTTGGGCCTATTTTCTATTATGGAGATCTCTCCTGAACTTTACAGAGATGACAGTGAGAGAGAATGTGGATTAATATTTTGAGCCTGACACAGCATCTTTCTCCACCAAGATGTTGAGGATGCTGAGGAGTAAAATTGATACAATTCTAAGTCCCCAGAGCCAAAGTCAGAGCAGGCAGCCATTGCTAGCATAAAAAACACAGTCCCATCATAACACTGTGCCATTGCCTGACCTGTACTGTCCCTCCAGTGAGAGGCAAGGGAGCACTCGGTAAGCTGTCACTCTCACATACTGTACCTTCAACCCAGGTGTTCAAGATGAGATGTGTGTGTGGCTCCTCATGTGTCACATTAGCTTGAATGAGGAGAATCCAGAGAGACCCTGAACTCATGTTGTATTATCAGTGACCAGTTCCCTTCCACTCGTGGTTGCCAGGATGTTGGGAGCCACACTAAGAGCTGAGTAAATGCTTATTGCTTTCAGCCTGGCTCTGCTGTGTAAAAGGAGAAAAAAACTATAACTGTTTTTTCCCCCCCTGAAGCATCTACTTTGAGGGTGAGAGAGAGGTTTGAAATGGCCACTGTTTGTGGTGCCTGTGAAGGCTTCCTTCACCAGCAGGCTGTGACCTTGAGAGACCAAAGCGTGATCTTCCACTATGGCATCAATTTCTTTTCTCTTCACTGGTATTCAGGGACAGTGTTTGGCATTTGGATCGTCCAAATCCTCAGCTCACTTCCGTAATGAGGTAGGGACCCAGCCTTTTGTGTTGAGCTGCAAAGAAAGGTGGGGTAGGATAGATGTTTTAAACTCCCCTGGTTCTCTCCATCTCCTGCTTTGAAACAAGATGACAGTCTATGTGCTTTCGGGACTTTCTTGAGGTCTTTGCATTGCATTTAAAAGGGACCTGTTGGGATTAAAGACTGGTGCTTGTGTTTTCAGTGCAGCATACTAAGACCAGAGAGGTGCTGGCAAGTTTACACACCGCCATCTACAGTTTTATTACCGGTGTCTTGTGTTGGCTCGCCCTCTGTTAAATCATTTTCACTCAGCCTCTCTGTTGAGACAAGTTGAGTTTTGTCCACAACAAAGAAAGGGGGTAAAGACTGTCAGACAAAGAACCTGAGTGAATTCAATCAACGATTATTGTAACCCTTTCCTCATGAGTACTAGCGAGGCTCTTAAACAAATATTTCCTTCTGCTTCTTTCATTTCTGAAAACGTGGTAAATAAGGGAGAGGGTAAATTGGGAATTCTGGTATTAGCTTTTTAAATCTGATGCCTTTCCTGATGCAGCTGCCCAAATTTATCCAGGCTTGGCACAGAAAGTTTGGGATGCTCTGTTTTGTGTGTCCTGAGTGGCCGGGGAGTATAATGGACTTCATTATCCAGCCAAGACACACTTTGACACCCGGGCAGGAGTAGGCAGAGTTTGAACCCCAAACCCAATAATCAGTAGGTGACCCGTTCTACCTCCTGTGCTACAGTTGCCCCCCAGAGATACAATATGTCTGACAATATGTATGCAATTGCTAATAACTTATTACCACATTGTTTTTGTGAGTGCTATGTTGTAAACAAAAGGTTTCACCTTGGCTGAGGAAATGCAAATTTATCACCTTCTGCTCATTATGTGACTGTTTTCAACCGTTCCTACACTACTGAGAATTTATAGTGTGAAATATGCTCCGAAAACTCTGAAGACGCCCCATATTTTTATGTTTCTCAGCTACACATCCCCAACTGGCACAACATTCATGAATACTATTGTTTGAGTTGTAGCAACAATTTCTGCTTGTCTGCCAAATGTGCAAACACAATATTGCAAAGGCTTATAACATTACAATGCACAGCAAACAATGTCATCTGTACGCATGTGTGTGTTTGTGTGTGTGTATGTATGTGACATAAGGGTAGTTGAAACAGTGAACACTGTTGACTATCTTAACAAGCTGTATCATTAGCATCAGCATTAGTGAGTTGAAGTGATCGGGACTAAAAGCCGATGAAATATTATCACATTGTCCGTATACAAACATGCTGTAGTGTTTGGTTGTAGAAACACTTACTCGGGCCTGATTTACACTCTCTTCAAGACAGGCGTCTGACATGTTCTGAAGGTCGCATTAGCCCTTTGGATGCGATGTGGCTGAGGCATTCATGTCACTCTCTGAATTAGAGCTGTTTGAACATGCCACCCACCTCAGTGGCGAGAGGCCAGATGGAATGAGGCATGTGGGGGTTTGGATAAAAAAAAAAAGAAAAAGAAAGCAGAGTGCCACAAATTTCTCCTTGAAGCTTCGATCTTCTCACAACAAATTCTGTTGAGCTATAAGGAAGACAGGTGAGAGCTACAGCCTGTGGGGTTTTCTCAGTTTTAAATATCTGAAAAGTGCTGCAACTTGACACACAAGGATTGATTACTCTTTTGTGCAAAAGCTAAAGATTTAGCGCCCGCATCGGACTGTGACTGAAACAACGTGACCCTGACAGACAATGAAAGATTTGCTTTTGCAGATAAAAGAGCAAATAAATACAATAAAAGAAATCTTGGTGTGGAATTAAAAAAAAAAGAGATAAATTGTTATAAATAGCTACCTTCATTAGCATAAGTGTGAAAAGAACAGGAATTTAGCAGACGTGTCGTTTGTTTGCCTTTAACCATGTTTGTGGAGGTGGCGGGTATCAGGGAATCGTAATAGGGGGCAGTTATGTGTTTTTCACCCTCATGGGGAATCAAGCAAAAGAGACGCTTGTTAATTAACTCCGTAGTCTGGAGGGAAAATGTGTTGGAGGTGTAGAAATGTAAAATGTAATTAAAAAAAGGAAATGCAGCCTGTATGGTTTGTGTTTGTACTACGGTTCTGTGGGTGTGTGTACGTGTGTGGGAGTGAATTTACTCTCAGTGAAAGACAGAGGGTGTTGTAATGTGTTGTTGTGCATATTGTGAACAGCCATTTATCTGGGCTTATTTGTTCATTATTGTAATGTGCACAAAATATTTGACCAATTATTAGGTACATCACATAATGCAATGTTAACTACAGTCTCAGCAATTGTGCAACTTAATTGAACAATTAGGGCAATTTTACACCCTGAAAAAGAGAGTTTTTTTCTTGGATCATTACATTCTTGGTTGCATTAGATTGTGCAAGGGTAAAGTCTGATACGTAGTACTCTGCATTACCAATAAAAGACTCGTATTGTAAAAGTAAGCACATGAATGTGTTTGAGTCTGAGTATAATTATGTGGATATGATGTCTTTCAGTCCCACTGGGACGGTTTGACGGGGAGACTGTCATTCAACAAAACGAGTGGCCTGCGAACAGACTTCGACCTGGACATCATCAGTCTGAAGGAGGACGGGCTTGAAAAGGTAACTTCTCTGTTGCAAATGAAAGGAAAAAATGAATTAAAGTTAAAAAAAAAGAGAAAAAGATGGAACTTCTGTGATGAAAAAAAAAGAATTTAATGGAATATTGATTCCAACAAAAATCATCTTCAGATTCTCCGCTTGATGTGGAACAGATAATGCAAATTTGACAGTATCATTTACCTCCTAACAAGGAAGCAAATTGGCTGTTTCAACATAAGCATAAGTTAGTGGATCATAAAGCAAATTGGATTAGGGTACACATTAGGGTGTTAATTGCAGCCTCTCTTAATGATAATTCGAGGTGATGCCCAAAATGCTGTTTGGTGGTAATGAGCTGTATAAACATGTTTTACAAAAAGGAGAAATGATAAAAAAAAAAGAACTAAAAGGTTTGTAATGTAGAACTTATTTTATTACACTGAAAGGCAAAGTACCCTCTGGACTCTAACAGCTTTTCTCTACTAGAGGGCTTTCATACATTATGAATACATCAAATAGGGATAAGTTCCATTATGACTTCCTCAAGTACTCCCTAAAGGCTTAACATGATATAATAGCGGGGCCTTTTCAGCTTGTAACCCCTCTGTTCAAGACCGAAGCTTGTTACATTACTGCTTTAAAACTATTTGTCTTCTCTCTTTCTCTCTCTGGAATCTTTGCCTGCTTGTGGTCATTCAAGTTGAGGCAAAGCATTGATGTCATATTAGTATCATCTCATTGTGTCGCTGACAAATCCTACATTCAAGCATGTTAACGTTGATCCGGATTGCTGGATTTTTTTTTTTTTTTTCTTCTATATCCGTGGAATCGGCTTTAACTGTTTGAGCCGGTTGAGATGTGGACTTTTTTTTTTTTTTTTCCGACTAATCCATTGTAATTGAATATTAGCCCAAGTTTGAGCCCGTGCTGGAATTATGAACAGGTTCTCGGGGTTTCACTTTCACACACGACGTCGGCATGCTCGGCAGTGTGAAATACATGTGCCGCTACCCATGCGGGTCCAAGAGTAAATAACTTTTAAATCAAGCCTTTTGCTAATCATGTTTAATGAATTGAGCTAATTGTAATTGGGTACAATTAGAAAGAATTTCGCAAAGCGGAAGGCATTCACAGATATTTTTAAATCTCTCTCCTGGAGTCCTCTTTGGTTGTGTGACAAGCTGTAACTAATGTGCTTTTCAAATTAGAGCATATGCCTCTCTCTGGATTAGGCAGGGAGGACATTAACAGAAGTTTTTCATGCCTTTTTGTGGGTGGGGTTGGGGGGAAGGCTGTGTGTCTTTAAATGGATCCACCTCAAGCACAAACCCTGGTGAATATTAAAAGCTGTGTCTGTTGTAATAGAGAAGGCAGGAGTGATGGGAGGAGTGCTTGGTGGAGGGCCCGACTTGCGAACAGAGATTGTTACCGACAGCCACAGGACTATTTGTGCTAATGATATGTTTCAGAGTGTCTCTGCAATATGCAGAGTTTTTTTTGTGTGTGCCTGTGGGCTTCTTGCATTTGTAACTCCCTTTATTTGTTCAAATCTCTCGGCTTATCTTGCTAATACTGCAATCCGCAATTTCTTTCTCAGTGTAATCCAACTGGCAACCCCTTGCTTTACCTTACATCCTGTAATCTGTTTGCAATATTTGCTATTTTTAACAATGCTCTCTTCGTTTAAGCCTCATTCTCTAGCCTTATGTTTCTTTTTCATGTAAATTTAAACACGTTTGAGACTCACAATATGCATAAAAAATTGTATATTTTTTGCATCAGACCGGATCTATTGTTTAAACATACAAATGTGCAAATAATTCAAGTTTCTTTGATTTGTCCGTCATGCTCGATTCTTTCCAAGGCAAACACCTAACTAAACCCTGCTTTTCAAAACACCCTGGCCTTCTGAGATAAAGGTGACTCAGCCAATCATCTAATGCTGCCAGAGATGTGTTCAACCTGGCACTAATGTGGGAGACTGGTTGGCGGGGGAGTCTGCTGGGGTCACAGCCCACCGACAGACACAGAACGCTTAGCTACATGCTTTTCATCTTCCACAGGTGGGGAAGTGGAGTGCGTCAGGAGGTCTTAACATCACAGAAGTGCCGAAGCGAAAAGGGATGAACATCACTGATTCCTTGGCTAACCGCTCCCTTGTCATTACCACCATCCTGGTAGGTCACCTGTGAATCCTGCTGTAAATGATGTCCTTCCCTTAATGATTCCTCAGTTTTCCTGTTAGTTTTTTGTTGTTGGCTCTTTTCTGCATTAACATTCATTGAAATCCGAGAAAGCAGTAGCCATATTTCATTCATTTTTTTTTTTGCAGCATTTGAACAAAGTGTGCTTATTTCTTTTCTCTGTGACTGACACATGAGATATTCACTGTATCTTTAAAAGCACAAAAATCAGAGATTTTACATTATATACTATATTATAATTGACTGCTAGCTTAGGGAAATAGGCTGAGCAGGCCTGTCAATCTTTGGATTTCTCCACATATTGAAGTGGTGTGCACTGGGCTGTAGTAAAAGTGATACTCAGCATTCAAGGACTTCGGATGGTAGTGTCCTTTATTTCAGTCTTTCCAAACCAAAACTAAAACAGCAAAAGTGACTGGATTAAAGAGTGTGTTTATCTGTGCTTACATAAGATGCAAAAATCATGTCTGGCTTGATAGATTATGCATTTCTCCAGAGACTTTAGCTGCTATATTAGAGCCAAGGCTAAAGTTAATGGCTCTGTAGCTCTACTTCTTAGATTTGGGGGAATTTTACATTCAAGGTTTATAACCAGAAGTAGTAATTGTCATAACTCCAAACTCATCCTCGTTCACAAAGCCTTTTGCGCACATTTAAGCCTGATGGAAGGTCGAGGTTTATAATGGGTCCTGTGGAAACATACAAGTCACAGATGCAGGCAGAGTTTTCAACCACCTTTTGATGCTAACATGAGCTCAAGCTTGAGCTGATACCAGCCAAAGACAACTGCCATTTCGGCTTATCTGTACTGTGAACAATGAAGGACCTGTGCTGGAACTGCTGCCAACAAACTGTTAGCCAGCAGTCAATTATCAATAATTCAAATGAGATTTTTTAAACGTTGCATCCTGATCTTGCAAAGTGAGAAAAAGCCTGGAGCAAAAATAATAAATAAAGAGGGAGACAGTGAAGTACAAAGACCTCATCCTGAGAATGCATTAATTACATATGCAGAAAGAACTGGTGATCCCTCCCTCAGCTCCACACTGCATTCATTTGTAGATCCCCAGTGGTATGTACTTAACACTGTCGCTGCATGTTGAATGTCTTTGTGGAGCTATCAGGGAGGTGCTGACGCAGACGCCCCCCCTCCCTCACCTTTTTAGGACAGATACACAAGCTACAATGAAAAACACTATCATTATGCCTATATTTGACCACAAGGCTGTAATTATGAGTGCGGCCAAGGCAAGACATAATTAATGCCTATCAGGTGCCATGTATGTTAATTCTGCCTCAGAGAGGAGAAATCGAACAAGGATTTAAGTGGGGAAATGTGTAACTTGGGCAGGAGGAATTGAAAGTATTAACCGATTTTATTTTGTAGGTGGAGTGGTGTAAATGCAGACGTTTTTCTCTCCAAGTAGTTCAAGTTTTTCTTTTGCATTTCACGTCTCCTAAAATAATTCTGATATGTTTCCTGAATTTGTTCTTTTGTCTGGAATAATTAGTTTTAAGATGACAAAACTGCCTACTTTCAAATAGCTGGAGACGATTTCAACTTTAATATCAATCGCCCCTCTCGGTGTAATGACATTGCATCAAACTGATTCCGGTGATGCATGAAGAAGACGTCTGACAGCTTTATAGTGATAACTTTGTCGAAGAGATTAAGGCACTTAATGTGTTTTCCCACTTACATTAATTGTTTGCACTCCATTGCCTGTGATGTCTTTGCGCAAGCCCACCTCCCTCCTCTTTCTGTTGTGCACGCCCATGCTGCGACTGCGAGGGTAGAACTGGTATAAACACTTTGATTTGAGTCCAAACCTTGGGGAATAACAAGAATTGGAGGGCTAGAAACAGATGGTAATGCCTTTTTCCCTTAACATGCAAACTTTTTGATCAAGTTAATTGGACAACTTAAGTAAAGTTTGTTTCCGTGCACTTGCTCCTTTCTATGCATTGTCATCAAGTATTCATAACTTATTATATATTTAAGAGACCATCCTAATTGTTATGTCCATGTGGTTTTGTTCTTATAAGAGCGAACAATTAAAGGTTTTTATCATTTACTGTATATTTCTTCTCTGCTTTTATATTTTATTAGAATTCATCGATCATATTAATCTCTGCTTGATCTTAGCTGTGTTTACACTTTTCTTAACAGGCATCTAACCACAAAAAAAGAGTGTAACTGTGTCCACATGCCACCAGCACATGATGTTATGTGTGTATTTCTCTTCCATGTCCTTCCTCCACACCTAAACAATATCCTCTGGGAATAAGTAGTGGCTTAAATGCATCTTTTTTTCATATTTTTAGTGTATCTGTTTACTCAATGCAATACAAGATACATTCAAAATAAAAAAAACACACACAAATCAAGGGGTCACCTTCACTAGAGAATCAATTACTGTGCTTCTAAGCTCAGTTTGTAAATTATACATCTGGCTACTGGCGGCAATAAATTGTATTCCGACCCTTGCATAAATGGACCAACATGTTTTGAAATGCGCAGTGGGACATGCAAGTCTATCTGGCAGGGAAATGGTAACAGGCACTAAATAAAGGAAATCATTTATGAGCTATTCTGTTAGTCATTGTCACTGCAGGCATCAGCTCAGTTGCTCTCCCTTGGAGGTTGGTGTCAATTGAGGAAGGCGACGTCAGGGGCATGTTTCATTTCACTGCGGCATTCTGTTCCTAATCAAGCCTTTATACGGCCCAAATTATGAGCAGCCAGGCAGGATATTACAGGCCAGTAAAGAGTGTCAGTCGCCTGACCATAAAATGAACCGACCTGTGCACCAGCTATATAGGTCAACTCACAGCAGTGTGGAGGAGACAGTGGGTTTAGTTGGCTCAACACTGCATGCACATTGATGGTGTAAACATTCCTCTTGTGTGCATTACCTTCACTTTGCCAAACCCTGGTCACAGCTTTGCAATTTACAACGCATATACTCATATTACAGTCTGAGATGAACCCAGGCCTCCTTTCCCCGATACATCAGCGCTCATATTTTAACATTCCTTGTATCTGCACACTGAACTTGAATCTGCTGTCACAGCCTGTTAAACGCAACAGCGACTCATCAGCTCAGATCACTCTGCTTCAATTAGATGCATGCGCCGAAACAAATTGGAAAAGCTGACCTCACCATTGCTTTTCATTTGATCTTTTGGGTCTGCGCAGGAGGAGCCATATGTCATGCTTAAGAAGTCTGACAAGGCGCTGGTTGGGAACGACCGTTTTGAAGGGTTCTGCATCGACTTGCTTAAAGAGCTGGCCAACATCCTGGGCTTCAGTTATGAGATTCGCCTGGTGCCTGATGGGAAATACGGCTCCCAGGATGAGAAGGGCCAGTGGAACGGCATGATCAGGGAACTCATAGAGCATGTAAGTTTCCTGCTTTACATTTTTTTTATTTAAAAGAATAGTTTGTTGCTTTGGGGAAGTTGCTTGTTTGCTATCTTGTGAAATAGTAAGAGATTGATGCCACTGTATGCTAACAATGTTGCTTGAGCCAACTGCTGGTTAGTCTAACTTTGCTTTTGTCAAGCATCAGGCAAAGAATAAACAGATTTCTGCTCCTAGCAAAGGTATCTTCCTTAAAACAGACACGAGAGATGTATTAATCTCAAAATCTGGCTTCCAGCAAAAAGGTGACTAAACAAACATTTACCAAAATGTCAAACTATCCCTTTAATATCTGTTGCATCTCTTTAATTATGCAGCTAGATACAAAGTAAAAGTGTTTGACATTGGCGCACACAAAAAAAGCAACAAAAACCTGCCATTGAACTGCAGGTTATCTCCTCTGTGTGGGCAGTGATTTAGTTATGATTGAGTACAAGTCAGGAAGAGCCTGCAAAGCTGTCAGTTACATTTATGGCCCAATTATGTCAAGGTTGCCTAAAAGTTACAAGTGTATTGATGCCATTCAGTGCGGTACAAACCATTTCCTTCAGCTGGATGAACCAGAGATCTAGGATGAGCACGTGATACTGCACATATATATATATTGTAAGGATGCTGAAGAACACGTGGGCAATCACCCTGCTGAGGCATGGTGGGAAATCGCAGCTGTCTATGTCAAACTCAAAGCCTCAGTGGCCTTGAACAGCCTCACATCCAAGTGATGGTGGCAATTCTCTCCTGGCATTTCATAAGTGTCCCTGTCAGTGCTCTCTCTTTGTCCTCAGCCCCATTGGGTCAGCGCTGTACTCAGCTGAAAACTTGTAATAGCTTAAGTGGCATTTAGTGCAGGGAATCGTATGGCAGGAGTCAATGGCTTGGTGCTGAAAGGGTTGGGAAAGGTGGGCTCCCACTGCAGCACTTTATTTCTCCTCCCGAGCTTTTTGCTAGATCCATGTTAATAACAATAACCTTGAGGGGGAACAAATGGATCACTAAAGGTAGAGGATGCTGGCACAAAATGCCGATGTATGACTCCATCATTAAACTGCACATATGCTCTTTGTATTTGCCTGTTCTTTGGTTTAAAGGGAAAAAAATGTGCAGCTGGTCACAGACAGTCTGCTCATTATCTTAAAGCCAGATAGAAAAAAAAAAACAAAAACAAAACAGCAGTGTTGTTGTTGTTGACTGTGACATACGGTTTACATGTGTTTCGTTAAGTAGTAGCATCTGCTGATTGAGACCTTTGGACTGAGTTTAGTGTAAATATGAATGTAAGCTGTTTAACACACATTCATATACACCAACAAGTAGCTCCATTTGTTTGTGCTTAATTGAAGAGCAACTGTAAAACTATTAAACACAATTACATAAATACATTTAAGGATGCATTATTAAAATGGAGGTATATATTTTGGCTGTTTTTAGGGTTTATTGCCTTTGTAAATAGCAGCAGAGTGAAGATTAGAATCTATACTGCCAGTTATTGCTTTTACTGCTCCTTATCGCATGACCGAGGACCCATGAAGTCTTCTTTGTGGATTTTTAGTCGATTCTATTTTGTGGCTGAGTGCTCTTCTTACACCTGTTGGTATGGATAAGCCGATCGTGAGTCAGCAGACCTGAAACATAAACTTTAAGGCGAGCTCAAAAGATCTGACCCTGAAATGATATGAGAGGCCAGTGCTGCAAAAGATTTTCGAGAATAAACCTTGAATTGCCTCATCTCCTCCACTGAGGTAATAAGTTCGGGCTGTATTTCTCTCCAACTCTAACACATCCTGTCACATGTGCTGTAAAAAAAAAACAAAAAACTGTTTTCTTCTGTATGTATTTTATAAGAAATTCTATTTATAAAGCACACAGGACTGTATGCGTGAATTGCATTCAATGTTTACACCATATGATGAGATAGAGAGGGGAAAAGTAAATGGCAGCTGCCATAGCAGTTGTATGTTTTATTTGTATTCATAACTTCTTTCTGTTGCTCTCTTAAAAATCCATTGCCCTTCCACCGCAAAACAGACAGATAAGATATGTAACAGTCGGCTGGCAATCAATGGCTTCACTTAAACAAACAAACCAAAAAAAAGAGGATCACAGAGTAAGATAAGTCCTGATTTAAAACAAACAGTAAAAACACAAGCTGAGACACAATGTTCAGGCATTAATGCTATTAAATCACATAAATCAGGACTACTTTACAGACTTAAACAAAACCACTGAGAAACATTGTTCGAAGAGAACAAGACTTGAGTTGTTAGAATCAGTAGCAAGCTTCATTCATCTCTGTAGGTCACTGAATTGTCACACAGAGAAGGTGCTGCGACAGAAATAGAATGTATGCGTGTGTGTGCGTGTTTGTCTTTTTATATATTCTTGAATAAATGTGTTACTATTATGCGATTCACTCCCGATGTAACTGACGCTTCTGAATGAAAAACTGCGATGTTGCCAAGTGCAACGATTTAGCATTGTGGAACGCGCAGCCCTTTATTTTTCTCTGTGTAGTCACAGAGCCAAAGGGCATTGTTTGGAAGGTGCTAAATGATGCAACAGGCCTTGTTAAACTTGATTTAGTCATAATAGATGATCACTTTAATCACGCTGTGATGCAAATGTTAATAGCGTGCTTAGCACATCATTTGTTTCTGTCATGGCAATTAATATTTGCTTCGACAGATACACTGGAAGGTTGTAGTCAGCCCACATCCTCTTTGTCTACACAGATATTGAGGTAGATTCAGATCTGAGTAAAAGGCTGTTCTTCTTATTTGTGTTCAGGCAAAACATATTTTCTGTTTTTAGTGCTTATCTAAAGTTTTTTTATCGGAATTTAATGTTTTTTTGGTTGTTGGGGGAAATTTGTGACTGCAAGTGATGGACTAGCGTGATTTTGATTTTGTCAGAGACAGTAGGATGACCTGGTGATCAGAATGGATGACCCACAGCCGCAAGGCCAAAAAAGTTCAACTGCCTCAACAGCAAACACGTCTATCTTGTCTGCTAAAAGCCCCCTTGAGTAAACCACAGTTCCAGGCCGCCATGTTTTGAACATGCTGCTAATGCAAAACAACAGCGTCTTGATTACACTGCATGTGCCTCCTCATTAGCCCTTTCTGTAATTTGATGTGAGACTGCTTATATGGGAGGGTTCAGGCATATCTATGCTGTTGTGCATGGAAGTGCTGTGCATTCATTCCTTACTGGAGATTTTATAAATGCATGTACAATTGGCCAGTCAGACATTTTTTTTTATATTCCCTCAGTATCCCCACAGCAAAAATTGTTGTCCGTTATCTGCGGTAACCATTGCATAGTTCAGCAAAGAGTGTTTCTGCTGTTGCAAAATATTCTACTGAAGCAAATGTTTCTCATGAATCTGCTCCGAATGTTCAGAAGGAGAACAAAAGGAGAAATACAGCAGCATTATCTGTAAGTGCCATAATATCCTTACATCAGCATCGACATTGCAAGCTGTAAAATGCACATACGTACTCAAGCATAGTGAGTAAATGTCTGCTGAGATATAAAAAGCCTTTTATTGCAAACACTATGTAATTAATGTTTGTTTCGAGCTAAAATAAACGCATACACATACATGCATGACCTACAAAGAGCAACACACGGCTTCATATAAATAATTATGTTCAGCGCACAGTCAATAGTTTGGAAATGAATGAATCACCGTCATCAGGTGAGGAGGTCCAAAGGGAGAACACCACTAAGCCCACCATCTGCAAACCCAGATAACACTGAGCCATGTGGCACACAGCAGGGCACTATCAGGTTATCTTGCTTGTGCCCAGTTTGTGTGCCTTAGCAGTAAGCAGGACAAGGACATGCGGCATGTATATTAGCCCACCGTGGGGAGGTCTGGAATCGCCCGCTGGTTGATCTTCCGGCTGAGTGGCAGGTTGGTCCAAAGCTGCAGTTGGCAGCCGAGCACAGAGGGAGCAGTATGTGATGTACAAATTTGAATAGTTTAAGAGAGACAGCAGATGCACGGCAGGATGCACTGGTTTTCCCATCTTTCCATCTCTTCAGGGGCCACCATGTATTTATCCACCAGGGTGATGACCACGGGAGTAGGTAATCTGCAGTGCCGCATCAGAGTGGAAAAGTTATTTTTTTCTGACCTTTGTTTACCGCTATGTGGTTGTTACCGCATAAATCTGAAGGAAGAGCTGTCCAAACCACAGGGAAGGTTTAAGTCATGTTAAGAATAGCCTCAGGGTCTAGAAGCAGAGTATTTTACAAAAAAAAAGCTAATGTATTAGGTGTTAAAAATCCCCCAAAAACTGCATGCTATTCAGATGAAATGGCTGTATCACTCATCTTAATTTTTTATTCTTAACTTATTAAGTTTGTGTGTGTGTGTGTTTCTGGAATCAGCAGGTTTAATTTGTGTTAGCTCAGGTCTAATAGCTCTGAATAAAGTTCCAAAAAAAAAAGCAATCAGTCTCATTTAACTTTGCGAAAAATGCTGTGACAGTGAATTGTTGTATGAACAAGCCTGGTTTCCTTTCACCGCTCAGTATGTAGGAATAAAAGAAAGCCTCCCTTTGTGAGTTGAGTCGTTTCTTGGAGGAAAGAGGTATCCGAGCGTGAACCAAACAGCTGGTTTCATTAACCTCCTGTCCAGTCGTGGTGCAGGGGAGTTGCGGGGGCCACTGATATAAATGGTTACCTTCTGAAAATGCAGTCATATGCAAAGAATAGGTGTCTGCAACTTATATATCATGCTCACCCGTGTCCATTGCATTAAGCTATACGGTGTCATATGTCATTCTAGTGACACTAGATAATGGGTCAGATGGAACTCCAGCTGATATGTTAGAACAGCGTCTCTATTATTTCCAAGCCGCATCAGCGAAGAGAAGAAAACATATTTTACATTCACATTATTGAATTTGCATGCACATTAAGTTTTACATAGTGTATCACAGCTACATATTACTGCATGTCTCCAAAATTTGAATAAAAGAAAATTGTTATACATCACTATTAAAAACTAGATTGTTCACAGTATTTATGACATGACCACGGCCAAAGCTAGTATCTACCGCCATGCTAGCAGCTGTGTTGGACTGTAATTAGGCACAGTCATGTTTTTAGCTAAATGTTAATATGCTCAACTTGCTCATAAATGTAAATATTTACCATCCTCATAATCTGATTTTAGCATGAGACATCTGCCAATTAGCCCTGAGCCCAAAGAATAGTTGAGGCTAATGTGAATGTCATTTATTTGGCAGGTACTGGGTTATGACAAAATTTTTTGATAAATTAAAATTTTGATCTGATGGTGCTGCTAGATGAAAAGTTTAGGAATTGAAGAAGTTAGTCAAATTTATCCAGAGGGGAACAGTGATTGCTGTATCAAACGTCATGGTAATTCATACAACAGTTGTTGAGATAGTTCACTCGAGGCCAAAAACATCAACCTCATGAGTGGGCTGGAGGAAAAGTCAGGGGATCACCTGAGTGAATAGGGTTCATCCTCTTGGAATAATGAATGCCTGCAAAATTAAACTTCATGGTCATCCATCTAAAGGTTGCTGAGATGTTTCAGTCTGAACCCAAGTGGTGGACTAACAGACCAACAGCCACATATTTCACCTCGCCACAAAAACCAAAACACAGCCAATATGAAAAATAGAAATGAGAACATTTGTCTGTTAACAATTTTATTGTTTCTTCCACTGTAGAGAGCAGACTTGGCTGTGGCTCCTCTCACCATTACCTACACGCGAGAAAAGGTCATCGACTTCTCCAAGCCATTCATGAGCATGGGCATCAGCATCCTGTATCGCAAACCCAATGCCACCAACAACGGCTTCTTCTCCTTCCTGAACCCCATGACCCCTGACATCTGGGTTTACATCCTCTTGGCCTACCTGGGAGTTAGCTGTGTCCTTTTTGTCATTGCAAGGTAAGAATACAAGTTACATACTATTCGTCCTATCAGTCCTTCATACATTTCCCATGAGGTCTTCCAGCAGACATAGTAATTTACCAAGATATCATTGCAGGCTGAGTGCACCAGCCAGTTTCTCATACCTTGTTTGCTGCTGGGTAGTGATCAAGGCAGTTATATCTGCATGGGCTCTCTACAGCCCAGCAGTGGGAAGAAGGAATAGAAAAACGCCTTCAGTTGAGTTGCAAAGTCCCTTTCAGTGTGCAATTTCTTGTTTCCTGTGAGATGCCTTTGAAATTTGCAATGTAGCTCTTAACGATGTACCTTAAAACGGTCGTTTAAAAGGAATAAATACTCGCTGAGGCAAAAAATGATAACCTCTCTAATTATCACATTTAGCAGTGCACAGAGAAAAAAAAAATAAACACACCTGATGCGATGCTATTTATAGTTTTTCATCAGCATTTGTATAGAAAAAAATGAAATTGCTTGCAGTAATAAGTCATAAAATTATTATGGATGGAGATATGTGTTTGGCTGAAAAGTCTCTCACTTGGGAATTTTTTTTCGGTCATGAATATGATGAATATCCTGTTAGCATCATTGTCAGTATTTCCTGCTGCTTCTCATGCAAAGTGGTGCTTGAGGAAGTTCTGGAAAAGCGAGCTTTGAGAGTAGTTCTGGGGCTTGAGAGCACACAGCTGCACTCCTCTATCCGCGTTGGTTATTGTGCGACCAAACAAATTCTGGAGTGGCTTCGCATAAGTACAAAATCATCTTAAATTGTTGCATCAGTTTTTTTGGAGGTCGGCCTAGATAGCTGAAAAAGCTGCATGCCTGAAAGTGCATCATTGGAGCATAAAACAGACAGCGGCGAACAATAAGAGGGCTACTTCAGCACAAGTAGGTAATTTTAAATGCTGGACGGAGGTGTCAAGGCATTACTAACAATAATAGGCAGAAAAACACTCCGACTTTCAAACTCTTTGCTGCACCGTAATAATTATGCTGAGAGGTACCTTATGTTTATTTGTTCAAAGCTACATGTAAGTCCACAGATAAATGACATATAAAATATATTGTAATACTTATGTGTCTATGAAAAAAAGGTTGCCCTTTATTTTCATATATTTGTGTATACCTTAAGCCTGAGGATGATTAAAAAGGATGTGGGAAGATATTATTTTTTTCCTCTTTAATTTAGTTCATTACTCGCAACCAGGAGAGATACATTTAAAAAAAAAAGAAAGAAAAAAAACTGCTGAGTGCAGATTATTAGATTTTCTTTACATGCTCATGGGGATAAGAATATACATTCTGCCTAGTGTGTAATAATGGACGTTTCTTCATATGTAGACTCATCGTCTCACATAGAAACACAGGGTTTCAGTTTCCATGGAGTTCAAGTTTTCTAGAACTGTTACATGTTACGTTCTATATGTTAAAATACAGCTGCAGTTTAGATATTTTGGCGCTGCGAAATATTTTTCTTTACTTGTCTCCAAGTGATGAGAATTATGGTTTTACAGACATTTAAAAAGGGCCAATAAAAATGCTTATGAGTTTCACTCAAATAATGCAGAGGGATTTAGAAGCGGTTATATATATTTTGCTGGACAAAATAAAGTTTTTACAATGTACTGAAAAATGCTAATATGTGTAAAGTGTTGCTCCTTTTATAACTTCAACATAGTGAATATGGGGATACAATCATGCTGCTTATGTATCCTTTTAAAGCTACTTGCAGCCTTTTAAAATACATTTTAAGTAACTTGAATGTCAACAATTTGTTTCTTTAGTATATTTAATTAAAATTCTGTAGCAAAATGCGAAATTATTAAAAAGAGACGGAAAAAAGCATGTGAAAACAAATGTAAACTACAATTTATGGAAGTATTTAAACAGCACGTGTTGCATCAATGGGCTGAAGTAGGTGCAAATTTGATGTAATGTTTTGCTTCATCTTATGTCTGGATGGCAAGCTGTTTCCAGATCACCTCCTCTATGTGTAGGCTGTGCTCTTGGCTGACAGCTAACAGCGTTGTTTAGCAGACAGTTTTGTATAGGGTTGTTCAGCACGCAGTCTGAAGCAAGCTTATAGCTCTGCTTGCCAGCACATCCTCTTTAGAAATTAGCAGGAAAATTGAATCAGCACTGCTGCATTGTCTGTGTAAAAATTGCACTCAGCGTAGTGAAATAAAAAAAAAAAGAAAAACAGGACATTGGTCTTTATTCCTTTGGTGGCCTGTTTAAGTTCAGTTCATGTGTCGTTTAAATGGACATTAAGCCCCTGCTATTTTCCGTGCCTCTATGCTATGACATATTATTTGAATATGGCTTTCAATTTAACATTAAAGTAAAACCAAATGAGACTAAAGGGATTAATTGAAATGCTGTTCAGCAGCACCACAGCTGCCCAAGGCCTCTCTGATGTCTGCAAATTTTAGGGCATGAGTGAGAAACATTAAGAGAAACACTTTTATATGAAAACACTGGTGAGTGTTTTTAACAGCAGTCATTTTAGTGCACAAGAAACAAAACAGAGGCAAGCCAACATCGGGCAAAAACAGCATCTTATTTATTGTCCATCAGTTCAAATGTCTGATCGTTTAACTAAGAGGAGAAATACTTAAATGATGGCTGAAAAGACTCCATTACAGAGCTCTTTAATGATTAACCATCATTCCTGTTCAGTGTCTGATTAAAATAGACTGCTGACATATTAGAAAAAAAAATGGCTACAGCATGTAATTAGATTGAAGTGTATCTATCTCTCCAACAATATAAATTTCAGTCAATTAAATCTTTCTACATTATTCCCACCATGATCCTTCAGAAGTGAGAAAATGCACTCAAGGACTCACCACTGTGAATTTCCAGTATTGTGAAGCATTTTAGTTAGTTATCTAGTATTCAAGAAAAGGGGTTTCCTTCTGCCATTAGCACTTTTCTCTATATCTCATCAAAGTAACAGATATGCCATATTTCTGGGAGATAATATCTGGAGTCCAAGGGATCCAATTCTAAGGAGCAGAAAAAGCAGAACAAATAGCCTGAAAAAGGCTTTTTTTAAATACATTTTAAAAAGGGAAAAGTAGTGACATTTAGCATGTTTTATCTCAGCATCTGAAAATGACTCGTGCAATAAAGGTGTGCAGCATTTTCAGCAGATGTCAAAGTATAAATGGCAGAGATACAGAGGGATGCGGGCTTTATAGTTTCATTTGACTTTAAAAAGGGGCCTCCATGCCTCACATTCTCAAACATGACATTTGATATATACCCATTGAAGAATTATATTTTTGTGCCTCGTTGGTCTTTTTTAAGTACAAAGCACATAAAAAACAGTCAGGAGGATATCTGGAGGTTAGCTGAGCCAGGACCAGTTGTTTTTTTTCAAAATGTTTGACATCATGTGACAAACTTTTTTATTCTTACTAAAGCAATAAAACTATTGCATATAAACAATGAAGGGGTGGGCGGGAACACTCTTCCACACGTTGTTTCACGTTATAAAATCACAATTTTGAGTCCCGTATGCATCATTTTTTTACATGAATAATGGATCAAAGCTTTTTTCATTTTAAAACTAGAATTTAAAGTGACGGTAAACAAATCACAAAACTCTGAATTTCTCCTTAGCTTTTTAATGTCTTTCTGCTCATTGTTTTGGAATGTACAACCCACGGCTCTCTTTGGTTTTTTTTTTGTTTTTTTTTGGTTTTTACCCCAGCAACAGGAGGCAGCTATTTCCAGTCAAAAGCTTTGATTAACCAGCTGTTCACTGATTGTTCGGTGCCAAACGACAGATTAAGGAAGTTAGCATCTAACTGGTAATCATAGATGGGGTGTTTCTCATGATATGATTGACCCAAACAGAGCCGAGGACTCACATTATCACTCGCAACTCAAAATGATCCCTAATGTTGCTCTGTTATTTGCTGAAGTATAAATTCTTTAATAGGCTGCCAACATTTTTGTCCATTAAAACTTTAAACTACTGGTCAAAATTGTGTTTACACCTTTTTCTGCTGCCCTCAAGTGGCCAAATATCTGCTAATGCTGTAACTCTAAATAACTCTGGAAAAAGCTGGAACTCTCAGAGCACCGTTCAAGCTGATATAATTCTAATTCTTTTTGTGGAAATGCTGTTTAAGACGAATAAGAAAAATATGACTTGCATTTTCTTAGATCACATGACTGATACAGATTTATTTCAGCTTCCTGACTTCCTTTTCTCGCTCCCAGGTTCAGCCCATATGAATGGTACGACGCCCATCCTTGCAACCCCGGATCAGATGTGGTGGAGAACAACTTCACCCTCCTCAACAGCTTCTGGTTTGGAGTCGGTTCCTTAATGCAACAAGGTATGGTGGCGTGCACATCCTCTTCCCTGTCAAAAGCAATGCTATCACAACAGCCCTCTTTTCCTGTGCACCGCTAGCTCTCACTTTCTGCCTCTTTAACTGACAAGCTCCATGATTTCCATTCTGTGACTGTATCGTAAGACATTTACCTGTCAAGAAGAACCGCAGAGCTCAGTCTTACATGACAAAGGAAGGCTGTTGTCACCTACCTGCTGTTTAAAAAGGGAAGAGTAGGTGCCATGAACTTGTCAGAAATTGTCATCTAAGGATGGAAAACATTCCCGCATTTATTTCCCGTAACGCACTTGCCGGCTCAAAAGCTCTCAGAGTGTTAGGACGAAAAGGGTAAGTTGAGGAACATGTCTGACAAATACCAGCTGTCAGCCATGCTAGAACTGGCTGGTGTGATGTTTTCAGCTCTGTACAACTTGCACTGAGAGTGACCCGCAGTAGAAAATCCATATGTCTCACATCTCACCATACAACAAGTAGCCCACCAATTAAATGTCACTGTGATCTTGGTTACTGCTCACATGTATAATTTTGAAACCAGCCAGAACAAAAGAAGCAATTTCTTTTCTCAGCACAAGAGCTCAACATGTATTACTCCCCACTGCAGATTAATTCTACCTGCAGATTAATTCAGCCTTTGGACTTTCAAAAAAACAAAACAAAACAAAGGGATACAAATCAGTTTGCACTTGCTGAGTGTCTCTTAAAGGGAAAGTGCCTGTTTTCAACTGGATTTACATCATTACACAGTGGGTAGTATATGCAAATAAACAATGTCAAACTTCCTCCATGTCATTTGCACCAAGAGTTCCCCACTGATTTGCCCAAAAATGTGACTTTCAGTGGCTCTTGGGCTGTTCTTCAAACTACAGGGTGTACTTCCTCATTTTTGTGTTCCCGTCTCCAAGGAAACAAAGGGTATACAAGTCATATCAAGAGAGAAAGAGGGGCGGCTCAAAAAAATCAGATCAAACTGTACAGCAATGCAGTGCTGATAAAATATGAGTTGCGATTGTGTTGTTGCATTTTCTTGCCTTTTCTTGAAACATTTTGGTGTTGTGTTTAGCTGCAGAGCATGATGGTTTGTTAGCAGCTGGCCAACATACTGTTTCCTGTTTTACGATGAGCTAAAAAACAAGCACCGCCCAACCGGCTGTAGGTACACTGGTGTGATGCAGCAAAGTGAATTTTAAGGAAGAATACCACAGCCCTTTCCCTCCATTTTCTGTGATCACGTATCAACAATTCAAAAACATTTTCGTCTTTCCGCTGCACAGTTTTCCAGCCTAGTTTCAAATATATATATCATATTCTCAGCAGTAAAACGCTTCTTTAAAATGACAGGTAAACTAATGAAAAATAACAATAAAAAAAATAAAACTGTGGTAGAAAAAGACCCAAGTAATAAAATGTTTAACCTCAATGTAACAAGACAAATCAAGGAGGCTTAGTGAGACTCGGCAGTGGATCTTTGCCCGTAAGGATAGCAAACACATTCAGCAATTCATTAAGCACAGAAGCTCAGCAGCGCTCTTGTGAAACTGCATAGCAGCTCTGCCAATTTGCCGGTGCAGGCGGAGGGTTACGAGTGTATCACCAGCATGCCGGGAGGGAGAGGAGAGAGAGGGAATCAAAACAAAATGAGCTAGTTAGTTGCCTGTATTATTAAGCTAAACAGGGGAGAATTCCCCATTATAATTCATACGTTGGCTCACAGAGCTGTCTCTCAATGTCTGAGTTTCAATGTTTCTCATATTTACAGGAGTTAACTTAAGCTGCTGCTGCTAATTGGCTATTATTCATAGTTCCCTGAATCAAATTTTTCACATTGGGATGTCACAGTTAATATGACATATAGTGTGTGGGTTTATTTGTTGTGCTGTTATATAAAAATATGGGAAATAATGTATTTTTTAGTCATGGACTGTTACTAAATAATTTTTTAAAGTGAGTGTGGTCAAAAAATATATCTTGGCAATGATCTTGAATGTAATTTGTCCGATTTTAAAATTGACACAGAATGTTTGTGGCTTTGCGTGACACCTATTTGTGCTACAGCACCTTGTAACACATGCTGCACGGCGGTATCTGCAGCGAGGTATATTTTGTCAGTGTCACATAAACAGACATCCCCTGCTTGTCTGCCAAACACAGTGACAGCAGCCGAGACGGAAGCCATTTCCTTGACATGTTTAAAATGCAAATGGACGTGTTTGAGGGGATTCGGGGGGAAAAAAAAAAAAAAAAAATTCTACCAGCTTGTTTGTGGGAGGGAGGTGTCATAGACAACACATAGAACACAAAATGTGAGGAGGTGCAAAAGCAAACACTTTGTGTACTTCAGAAGCGTTCCTGGGGGTCTCAGTAGGCTTTTGCTCAACAACAAACATATGTCTGATCATTTCCCCGTAAATTGGTTTCCCCATATAAAACAATTCTTGAAAGTATGTTTGATTCGCGAGTTGATTTATTCCCAATCCTCTCATTCTTACAGACACTTATCCTTGATTTTTTTTAAAATATATTCCTCCTCTGAATATTACCAAGATGCATAGTTCACAGTCTTTATTCGGTTCTTTGTGCAAGAACTAATGTACGGATGTGTTTTCGTCTGTGGTAAGGAAAACCAAAGTTGTAACTTTGCCCCTTCTTGAGATTCCGATCAAGATGCAATGAGCATTTCCATTCACAAGTGTCATCATTAAAAAGCAATTAACTACAAGTTAAGCCTCGAGCTCTTAAAGGGAGTTTTTGTGTGATGCCTCCACAGAGGGAATGCTAAGTGCAGGTAATCATTCTCATGGGAAAGAATAGTTCTCTCATGTTAAGGTGAGACATCGCTTGTGGGGAAGAACACTCAAGAAAAAAACGAGGGCATCACGTTTAGCGAGATGCACTGCCAAGTCCACAGAGAATAGCTTCTTTTTCCCCCCAATCGTCATTTTTAAAAACATTATCAGATACAAAACATTCTGATAATTTATTAAAAGGAGTGTCAGAGTGACTTCTTCATGATCTCCTCTCAGGAAGTGTGTGCTGAGGTGTGAGAGGTGGCTACAGACATAGTACATCTTTTAATTCCCCTATTGTAAATTCACAGACGTCACAAGATGCTCACACACATGAAATGAATGAACTACTGGAATTATTTCAACCTTGGTCAACATTAAGTCTAAAAGCACCGACAGTTTCCCTGAGTGCTGGTTAATAAGGAATATTTATGCATCACAGAGAGAGTGTGGAAACGTAGAATGGATACGGAGAGCCCCGAAAGCTCCATGCTCACTTTGATATATAAATCATAAGACCGGACGATAAGACAAATCTAAAAGTAAGTGGAGTCAGAAATGCAGCAGCACAGTTTTTAATCACAGCTTAACTGAAGGAACTTAGGATTTTAAAATTCAGGTCTCCGTTTTGATGTTATTATCAGATTAACTCCCTAAAGCCACCGCTAAAGATATATAGTAATGGACCTTTCAGTGCACAATATGTAATTTTTACTGCTGGGGTCTGTCTGTCCATTGCAAATGTAAAATCTAAGCAACTGACTCGAGCAAAAATGTTCATAGACGAGGTGAATGCATTAAAGCGTTACCTGATCGGAGAGTTAAGTTAGCAACAGGCAACAAAATATAACAAAACAATATTATTTGAATGAAATTAGAGCTTGACTGTGTTCAAAACATTTTGGATAATGTAAGTACACAGCTCAACAAAACATACAACATATAGCTGTTTGTAGACATTTGAATGTGTAAAAGTTTAATGTTATATGTTAATCGATGTGGACTGGGGCTTTAAACTAAGATCAACCACTCTCATATCAGTCAGTCAATGCTGAAGGCGATTAGCCTAGCATAAAGAGTAAAAACAGGGGGACAAAGTTAGCATGGCTCTTCCATCAGAGTGAAACATTACTGTTTAGCACTCTTTAATGTTTCCTTATCAGCGACTTTGTAATTTTTTTCCCTAATTCACACAATATGTCACAGTGGTGCTATTTTTAGAATAAAACTCAATTTCTTAACTCACTAACAGAATTAAAAATGACTATTTTTCCATAACTTAAATCCCACAATGATATTTGCTCTTCAGTGTTTTGCAAGGCACTGACAGGCAACCATTTACAGCATTCATGGGAATGAGCGGCGCAGCAGTCAGTGAGATAGATGTGATGTTTTGCTTTCTGCAATAGTATCAGCATCGTCCTCCTTGAAAGAACATTTATATTTCCTCGGTTTACAAGACAAGTCCTTCCTCAAGGAAATGTATGGCATATTGACACCATTTTATTTCCCTGGCACCATATGACTGATCTGCTTTTTGTATTTATTAGAGTGTTCTGATGCAGTGCCATATACCGCTCCCTGCTGACAACAGCACTTCATAGTGTGGAATTCAATTGAGTTACCCGTTGCTTCGCTTCATTTTTAGTGCAACCGGAGAATGCATCCGGAGCTTCCCTCTCAGAAGTCACAGTGAATTAAAGGATGCTACTGTCTTCCCTTGTTTGTAGCCATGTAGAGTCTTTGTCAAACCACAAAGGACAAATCCAATCAAATTTGCTGGGAGAGGTTAAAGAGCTGACCACTGTGCCCCTCTTCTGTGGGCTTGTTACTCTTTAGAATTGCCCTCATAAATCTTCTCGGTAAAGTAACAGAGTGCACGAAGCACAAGGGTATTTTAAAGGTTGTCAGAGATGAGATATAAAGTAACTTTAACACCAGTCAGTGAGCCATTGTAAACATAGTATTACTCAGCAGAGGACCGCTCAAAGTCAAGGCTGATGCAGAGGAGTGCTGTCAGTCTGCTATAGGTACTATTTTTGATTTTTTTTCTCTTTCTTCCCACTTTTTATATGTCAGTGAGTTTTTGTTTGCAAAATAAATTAGCGTGTATATCTGTCATTTCCTTTGAAATGAAATAACATTACAGGAAAATGCCGATAAAAAGTGCCTGGATTATAAGTGTGTGTGAATGAGATGTGATGTGTCAAAATGAAGACATTCTGTGACTCGCTGTTGCCAAAATAATTCAAGAATGTCAAGTTTTGTTTTTGCTCATTTATACTTGACAGCTCACATCCTGATGCCAATTTCACTTAACAACTTTTGTGCCAACTGGTTCACCAAAACTCATTTCAGGAAAAAGATTCAGTAATAGACAAGGATCAACTGCAAATACTATTAATCCTCACTGGATAAATCTAAATTGGTATCTTAAAGCCGGCGGCTCTTTGGCAATAGAAAACTGTTGAGTGCGAATGCAGAAGTGAACAGTTGACTAATTGCAGAGCAAGAAACAGCCTCTCAGAGAAAATGTTTGAATGCACGAATGCTGTCTTTTTTCTTACAGTGTCCAAATAGCGAAACCAGGGGTGTGTAGGGATAGTTTTTATGTTCCCTCATTACATACATATTGATACATATTGTATTTGCAATTAGACACAGTTTGTTACTGATGTATGTTAGATCTAAAATAACATAAAATGACGGTCTTATGCAAAATAACTTAGACTTTTATGTCCTTACTGCTTTCAACTCTAAAAGCTTGCATGTAAGCTCAATCCCAAGGATAAATCCTGAAGCGTAATGGTCTGATCTGCCTTTGCTGAATTCGTAGCTCCGACTTTTGCTAAACTGCCAAACTGGCTCCATTTTCTGTTTTTCTCACTGACAGTACCTTGATCAACACCAGTGGCACTGCCAAAAACATTTGCAGGCCAATTAACAAAAACAAGCGATCATGTTTCTGCATTTGTTTAATTCAGTTACAGTGTTGGCAGGTACAATTTAATCTAGTTAATTGCTTAATGCTCTCTCCCTCTCTGTGTCTGCGCACAGGCTCAGAACTCATGCCCAAAGCCCTGTCGACCAGGATCATCGGTGGGATCTGGTGGTTCTTCACACTCATCATCATTTCATCCTACACAGCTAATTTAGCAGCTTTTCTCACTGTGGAGAGAATGGACTCGCCGGTGGACTCAGCCGATGACATCGCCAAGCAGACCAAGATAGAGTACGGCGTGGTCAAAGACGGCGCAACCATGTCTTTCTTTAAGGTGAAGTACACACAATAAAGAGATGTTATGAGTGAGAAAAGCTGATTTACCATTATAAGGATTAATCTTTAAAAATCAGAGGTTAAGATCATTTACGGTATGTAAACCACATTATAGTCACAGATTTTTATCTTAAATTTCATATATTTTTCAGTGTAAAAACAGTCATGTTGTAGCTGAAACACAAAACACATAAAATAATGCTAATGCTTTAAAACTGATGTTAAGAAAGGAGGTTCAGCCTTGAGTTTTTCAAATGACTTTTTAAAAAACTTTTTTTTCCATATAGCAGCTTCATATATATATATATATATATAATACTATAAACTTACATTTTTTTTAAGTTAGATCTTAATTCCCACAGCAAAGGCAAATTCTTCAGCTTCTCCACTTCTCTACACTGTTTGATGTGTTCCACCATAATGATTTTTTTATTCCAAAGTTTCAGCCTTTGCCTGCAGGGTCTTTGACTTTATTTTATTATTTTGGGCTTTGCTTTAGATGCTGCTGCTGCTGCTGCTGCTGCTGCTGCTTCTTCTTCTGCTGCAGCTGCTGTGGTGCTGAATAACACGAGTTACAGTTTCTCCCAATGAGAAAATGAAAACACTGCACATTTATATTGAAGAGGGTCCATAAGTTTATGACATTCAACAGCAAGAAAGCAAATAAAAATGATTCTTCGGGGCATCTGTCGGCCCTGGTTTTTATTTGTAGTTGAGCTCATAAATGCCGTATGCCTCGTTGTTAAATCTGCTGAATGGTGTGTGTTTACTGGATTCCACAGCTTTAATTATGTTATTAGTTTCAGGGCTTTTGCTGAGTACAGTAGATGTTTTGATAGTTCAATAGTTGTCGTCGTGGATTTGCATCCAATGCGTTTATTAAAAAAAAAGATTAAGTTAATAGTCACAGTACAGTAAGGGTGCTCACACTTTGTATTGTATTTCATCATAATAAAGCGTTTCTTAATCATGCTGTGTACTCTGATAAATCGTTTTTGTGATTTTAACGCCGTGGATAGAAGGAGACCCAGGTGTTGAATGGCCTCATCAGACTTGCATGGCTCAAGTGCCCTCTGCTCCCTCTTGCTCTTGCAGAAAGGCCTATAATGATGTTGACTCAATGAGGCGGAGAGGTATGATAAATACTGAGGAGACCGGGGAGTACATAAAGGCTTTGCAGATGAATCTAACTGGTAACTAGACGGGTCTGGTCCAGAACTTCAGAGAAATACTAAAGTATCTGTGTTTTTGCTCTCAAATTCTGCTCAAATGTGATATGAGTTGTTGCTCAAAACGAATCCATTCAAATATCAAGCAAATAGGTATCAAATGGCTATGAGCAGGGTGTGTTTCTGTGACACAGAAACATGGATTCATGTCCTGAAAACACAGAGTTAATATCAGGGGTTGTGGATTATAGCAAATGACAAATACTTGCCTTTTGTTCGTGTTTGTTTTGCCATTTATCTGGTTCACAACCTCCACTGAGGGGTGTCAGTGATACCTGTTTTGGAGATAACTGTGATATTTTTGAAAAAAGATATTGTTATTGGTGTTAATAATACACATATATTATTATATGGCACCTCCAAAATCACTCCTGTTTCTCTCTCTTCTTGCTTTGTCACAGTAGGTGGAGGTAATACACCATCACAATGGTTGTCACCTATCTTAAAACTAAGAAATTTATCAGATATAATTTGATATGCTCTTTGCTCAGATATGGTTACAGACTGTTACTACCTCCTGACACTCATATTTTGAGAGTAATTCATTTACCAAAAAGAAGCAAAAACACAGTAAACAAAGGTAAAAATTAGTTTGACTACAATAGAATTTATAATAGAAAAATGTTCAATAGATATGCGATATCGTTATCATGTATTCTTTTAGACCACAACAGTTGTGCACTGATGTTCAGATATCATAGGAATTTTCACCTCCTCCCCAAGACTGCAAATAAGCGTAAAAATTTCTCCTTGTTTTGTCTTTTTTTTCTCAGTTCAAGAACCAATCCTATATCCTGAGGTCATTGATCCTGGCCCTTAAAACTTGTGCAGTAACTTCTACAAGATACCATGAATTATTTCATCAGAAAGCTCATATTTTAGTGATGGCAGACCAGGTGCTCTGAGAGCCAACAAAAAAGCATTACCTAACTGTGCTGTTGAAAAAAAGCACATCACATCAGATAAATTATCAGAGGGTTTGTCGCCAAAGATGTCCAGCACGTCGTCACGTCGCCTGAAAGCCTTCTCATTGGGAGCTGCTGCTCTGTTCGATGCACGTCCTGTCGAGAGCGCCGAAGGGCACACAAAAGCAAATCAACTGCTTCCAAGAAAAGTAGCTTTCACCTGCTGTTAAAAGGTTGAGGGAAATTACTGGACGTGGATGCATGCCATTTATACCCCTAGACGAGATAAGGGATCTATAGGGAGGCATTCTTTATCATGAGACCAGCATGAGTTGTGTACCAAGCCACCATATGGTCCATTTTCCATTCTGACCTTGTCTGCTCATCTTGCGGGGAGGGAATAAAATAAATCACTAAACCCTGTGACAAAGATGGCACCTTGGCAACACTTGCTATACATCCTAATTGAACTTTTATGTTTTTATATCAGACTATGGTGTCTCAGTTTTTGAAGCAACCGGGGCTGTGCTCCTACTGTAGTTACACATAATGGAGGGCTTCTTATAATAGCATCTTTCACAATTTGAAATGGTTTATAGTCTTTAGACAGTAATTATCTAGGATTAGACATGGCATAAATGTGACCTCATATAAAATTGCATGAAATACCACATAGCCTGATGCAAGACTAATGGAGAGGCTTTCTATTATTGCTGCTTCAGTAGCACTTATGAGAATAGATGTGTGTAATGCTTCAATTTACTGTCTTTAATCCTTTGACAATGGAGATCTGTTGAAGTAACCATATAGTAAATCTATGTGGTACTGCTTATGTAAAAACAAAATACTTTATGTGTGATCTTTGATATTTTCTATTCGAGCATTAAAAAATCCTTGTTGGTGTAAAGTTATTCTGTTATTTTAAAGTTATTCTATTCATCAGAGGGAGAAAGATATCATGGCTCGCTCTATTTCTTTATTTTTCTGCTTTCAATTTAAAACCCTGGGCCGTGATGTTTGAATATAATTTTCCATGTGTTCAACCTTTTTTTTTTTTTGCACTGTTAAAAGCTTTGTCTATATTTCACCTATTCCTTTCCAACCTGCAGCGAGGGAGATTGTTCCAATGAGGTTCAAAGGCACACTTTTTGAAAGTTGCTCTTTCTATCTTCTACAGAAATCCAAGGTTTCTACTTTTGAGAAGATGTGGGCCTTTATGAGCAGCAAGCCAAGCACATCGCTGGTGAAGTCTATTGAGGATGGGATTCAGAGGGTGCTTAAGTCTGACTATGCCCTCATTATGGAGTCCACAACTATCGATTACATCACCAGGAGAAACTGTAACCTGACGCAGGTGGGAGGGCTCATCGACAGCAAAGGCTATGGTATCGGCACTCCCCTCGGTAAGACCTGCCAACGACCAGAGAATACATTTGAGACTACTGAATAATGAAAAATCAAATCCTTTTTTTTTTAAAGTTCTGTGTTGCCTTTTGAAGGATGAGGGTGAGGGATTGCTTTTTAGACAATGGAAAGGCATAAAACGTGTTTCTTTAGCTTCCAGTCAGACAGTATGCCACTACGTGTTTATGAACCTTATTATCACAGAATCCAGCTGGCGTTTCTTTCAAAGTAAAACAGGCCTTATGTTGCTTCCAGGCTCCCCGTACAGGGACAAAATCACCATAGCAATCCTAAGCATCTTGGAGGATGGGCGCCTACACATGCTGAAGGAGAAGTGGTGGAGTGGGAGCAGCTGCTTGGATGAGGAGCGTCGCGAGACAGGCCCCATGGGTATCCAGAACCTGGGTGGTATATTCATTGTGCTGGCATCCGGCCTGGTGCTGTCTGTTTTTGTGGCAATTGCCGAATTCATCTACAAGCTAAGGAAGACTGCAGAACGTGAGCAGGTATTTGTCCCCATAAATCATTTAAAATTTCTTAGTTTGATCTTTTACTCTTTGGTTTGCACGGATTGAAAATTAATCCAGCATTAATTGAATTACACTCCGCCGGGATTTAAGTTTATTTCACCCTCGATTTTAGCAAAGAAGTTGCTAACCATGCCTATTTTGTTATGAGACACATAGCCTCTAAATCAAAGCTTTGCTCTATTCATGGCTTTTAGTTCAAACATCTCATAAAAGGATTTGCATGCCCTCAGTTAATCCCTCGGAGTACTTGGCCATAATACCGCAACATTTACTTATTTTAACAGGCATAATTGCAAATTGGAGCATAGAGAATTAATCCATTATTAGTCATTGGAGATGTCAGAGTAGCATGAACCCTTTACAGTTGTAAATCACTAATTTGAGTCATGCTAAGTGAGTAGTTGTGTGCATGCTCATGCACCGTACTTGTTCACTCCTTCTGACACAGCAGCAATAATGAGCCGTGTGCAGGCTACATGTGGCGGCGGTGCGATTTGACATTGCTGACAGCTACGGATGCATGTGCACACATACACACACACACACACCAGCACTACCACAGCATGAATGTTACGTTCTAATGCATTTTGTGTTCTTTAGACTGTCGACACTCTCTGCTGTCAGAACAATTTAAAGCTAAGGCATTTACCCCCCGTCCCTTTCCCCTCTTCTCCTTCTTGCTTCCCTCCCCGCATCTCCCCATTTTTGCCCAGAGGTCTTTGTGCAGTGCCATGGTGGACGAGATCAGACTGTCGTTCACCTGCGAGAGGCGGGTGAAGCACAAGCCTCAGCCTCCAGTCATGGTGAAGACGGATGCAGTGATCAACATGCACGCCTACAACGACCGACGACTCCCAGGAAAGGACAACATGAGCTGCAGCACTGGGATGACTCCCGTGTTCCCATGACAATATGCTCCCCCCAGGGCAAGAGCCTCCTGAGCAACGTGTCAGGGGTGGTGCCAGAGACTAGAGACAATGGCATAGACGGAATCACCAGATTCACCATTAACCACAGTGACATGGGGACTCTAACAAAACACGGGCAACTCAAAATGGCAGCATCAGCCACACAGGTATGACAGCATTCACCACTGTATTCCAAACCACAAGAGGTAAAAGAAATATTTAGGGGAGGTTCTGGGAAAACAGTATACACCCAAATAATCACTTTCAAGTCTGATGTTTACGTGCGCAAAACACAAAAAAAAAAAACAAAAAAACACAAGACACAACGTTCAAGGAATCCTCAATATATGAAAAGACTGAAAATTTTATTGGGAAAAAAAATGGATGGGAATGAGAAGAAGTGGTTTGTTAAGAATGGCAATAAATGGCAGATACACAATAAGGGAAGAAGAAGAGCAGTTTTCATCGAGATCAGTCTTTGCCACACGTTCAAATTATGGTATCAAGTTCTTACCTTTATCGTGTTGATTTACACAAACTCCTGAATGGCCTTTGACAGCGGAAAATAATGTTACCTCATACATGTTGTGGAGGCTTGAGTGATTATCTTTGAGTCATGAGCTGCAGGATGTCTTGAAAGCAGGGTTCACAAGGACACAAAGGAGGAGCTGTAAAAATATCATCCACTATTTGCAGTATTATTTTAGGTGGAAACCAAGAGATACAACTGTTCAGCAGTTAATATGCATTTGTCGAAGTTGTTGTGTGAAATTGACTACATTGTTACACAAAAGCAATCGATCATTGATGCAAAGCAGGACTGAAATGGGGGAAAAAAGTTTATGTGGAATGATTCCGCCGTGGTCCATTTGATCATGTTGTTATGGGGTTAGATTAATTTGAGCAAAAGTACATTTTATGTCGAAATCTTTTTGTACATGATTGAATTTTAATCAGTTAAATTGCCAAAGATCTGACCATTCAACGGAACTATAGACAGCAGTATGGGCTAGTTCCTGCCAACCTGCCAGCTTTTTTCAGAGAGCTCTTATATTGTGTGCGATGCAAAGCAAATTGGAGGGGTTTAATTTGGACTATTAAGAGATCAGTTTTTCCAACCATGCAGGGTAATGTGTCCCCAAAGTTAATCGTATTTGGCCCAGTCACAGCATTGTAATTCCTAGTTTGTTAACTACCTAACCCTTAAAGTATTATTATCAACACTGTTAATGCAAAGCAATCATTGCATAAAAAGCATAGGGGACAAAAAAAAACACAATAAAATGTCTAAAAAAACTGTACAGACCGGGATGGAAGGCATTGGATCAGATATTTCTGTGTGTTTTTTAATTTAAGAATCGTTCAGTCATAGAGACAAAAGCTTAGAGACTGTGTCCTTCAAACTAAGGTGCATTTTTTGAGCGTTTTTAATTGTATCCATCAAACTCCATGCTGGACTATGTTCATGTGTGGCTACTGGACCGCTGAATGTCCAAAGTACTTCTGAACACAGCTGTTTCATTTGTCAGAGGTTTGTTGGCAGGAAAACTGGTTGTTTCGCATCATGAGCGTGATGAAAACTGCACAAGGGGTCTGTCCAAAAATGTGAACGGATTATCAAGGTTAGCTCAGACTTGAAAGCTTTTTCTGTTTAATTACCTAAGGTGGATAATCAATTCTTGTAGTGTGTGAACATGTAAAATGATAATGTGGTGAAGAGACGGAAGACAAGTGATGATTTCGATGGTTTATGTTGACTTTTTAATGCCTATTGCGTAAGTGTAAATCCTCAGCAAGATAGAAGGAAGATTCGAGGAGTCTGTGAGCCGCTGTCACCTGGGAGCCGAATGAACAGCAAACCTCTGTGAGGTTTACGTTGTTGATACGTCGGGACAACAAAAAAAAAAAAAATTGTAACTATCTATGATTCAAGGAAACTCCAATCTGTAATACTTAGCGTTGGTTTGGTAGAGATTCACTGTAAAATTGTTTATCAATTCCCTTCTGCAAAGTAGAGTATGTAGATAAGATCAGCAGAAGAAAATGTATTTTGCTAAATTTCTACGGTTATAAATGAATTCTGTTCACATTCAAATATGTTATAGATGCTATTTATTTCATTAGAGAGGTCACTTTAATGTACTTCCTCACTTTACCCCAGATCCACAGCCCCAAACCTTGTTTATTTATTTAATGGAAATTAATTATACTATGGTATATTGGATTACTATCCATCCAGATGGGAAAGTGTATGTATATCTTCTTTTATGATGACTAATATATTTCTAAAAGGCAAAAATGAGATGGAAATGTTGAGCCTCCCATCGAATTAAGGGGACACTCTCTTTAAGGAGGGAGAGCAGAGTTTATCTTATGTAACTGGACCTTTACCGCTCCTGAAATCCCGATTAGGACCTGGTTAAACGTATGGCCGCGGTCGATACGTGGTTTTACTTTATTACTGTTACCCTCACGTGTACTGTAGCTTTCCATGCAGGTGATTTAAAGACTCAAATGTGCTTGTATTTCACCTCTGTAATATGTAAAAATAACTGAAAATTTCATCTTAATCAAAATTAGTTGGAATTTCAACAGGGTTTCTGATTTGGCTGATTCAGTCAGTTTGGTTACTGAATATATACATCTTTTTTATAAATTAATGTGAATAATAATGTCATTTTACACAAAAATTGTATGAAATGTGAGAGAAAAGTAATGCAAAATGTAAGCTACATAACCTGTGTTCCATTTGCAGTGTGTGATATGAGTTTTGATTTTCCAGCAGTCACAACGGTATGCCTTTTTATGTACACCTTTTCTTTTCAGTTGCACAGCTTCTATCATTTGGCAGAAAACCTTTCAAACAATACGAAAAATATGTTGGTGCCAACCAGGGTTTTCTTTGTGGACATGCAGAATTTCTATGAATATAGTTTTTGTAAGGTTTTGTAAAAAAAAAAGGAAAAAAAAAAGATTTGTTTTCCTAGTAACTGTATGTGTTAAGAGAACATTAGAATAAGCGACATCTGAGTAAAACATGGGGAAATTCAGCGAAATATTATAGAAAAGCTATTGAATTATTTTCTTTTTAACACATTGTGAATAATTCAATTGTACAGTTTGCTGTATGGGTTATATGAAGTTTTAAATAAAAAAATACAAACTCTTTATATCTCCTGTTCAGCTTTCATTATTTGCTTTACCATACAAAACCATGTTGCGAAACACTGATTTAGATCAATTAATAAATGTGAAATGTGCAGCCTTATCTAGACATTTTTAGAATTATTATGGGACTGTTTTTGGGCTCTCGTTTTAGTTTAGTCATTGCAGAAGATAAGTGTAATGCGTGGTCAGAATTTATGTCTGAAATGTTAAGAAAATGAACTTACTTTCTGTCAGGTTAGTCAAGAAAAACTATGTCAAGATCAGAGTCTTAGTTGAACGCACTGTAGGACACCTCTGTACTATGATCTATGATGTAAAACTGGCCTTACAGGCTGTTTTAGTCCAGGTCCAGCTGTGTTCACTGGAAAGATGCAGATCTGGGTTCCCAAAAACCATTCAGCAAACACCAACACTCACCCAGTGCTCCAGATCTGGAAAAACTCCATCATGTAACAGTACCACCAGCTGCACAACTAACTAAGCTAATATGCTAACAGGAGCTCCTGTATTAGCTACAATCAAACTGACCTTGCTGTTACTCTGATGTAATGCTGTCCCTTCTGGTTCCTTCATACTGAGCTGCATACGCCTGTTTGTAATGTTAAGTCTAAGTTTATAGCATTACAATGTAGGAAGTAAAATATTGGCACTGACTCAATTGTAAAATCATTATTCACACTGTACTTTCAATGCAAATGTTTCTCTCAAAGACCTCCACTGGGAGATCACAGCCTTATGCAAGACGCCTTAACTAACCAACATTAAACATATAGTGTATTATTAATGCATGTATCGACAAACTATATTAAATAGAAATAACAATTCTCCATAAACATGATTATACCACTGCACCAGAAGTCATATGTAAGGACAAATGCTTTTATATACATGCAGATATGTATACACCACTTAATGAAATTAATTCATTTGCATGTAATGTTTTAGCTGATAATTTTCTGGATAGAAAAAGAATTTTGCACATTGTCACTTTATTTTGTAACCACTCACTTTCCTTACTTTATTTGTCAAAGTGACAGACAGCGTGCTGGATTCTTTGTTTTCTCCCCAGTTGAGAGTTTTTGATCCTACAAACCTATCCATAAGACATCATGATGTGTGAGTCTTTTCTGAAATTGCAGGGAGTTTTCGCCTGTCTTCTGAGCCATAAATTTAACAAGAAAACAGACAAGTTTGTCTAAAGTTTAGTTCATTCTGGGCCAAATATCCTGCAGATTCAAGCATCTGTCAGTCTATCATACAGGATTTTTTTCACATTAGCGTCTAAGTACCGCCAGCATAATACAACAGAAAGTCAAGCGAAAAGGGAATCTTAACATCACAACATGACTTAAGGCAATGACCTCAGACAAATGCCATTTATAATGAGCATGATTAATATCCACAGCGTATTTTGCCATTGTTATTATGAAGGTCAAACAACGCGAAAGTAGTATGCTACATTACTTAAAAGGAGACGGATAAGATATGAGAAGATAGATGTGAAAAAAGCTGCCGAGATAGTTAGAAAGATACAGGTCAATAAGTGGCTAATGCATGTGGCAGCTTTAAAGACTGAATATCTGAAAACCTCTCAGAAGTGTCTCAAGGCAATTATTCAATACCATTAAACCTTCCTCCTGGAAAAAAAAGATATTTTTTTATTATCTGTTTCTTATTCTAGATAAGGAAAAAAAAGTTAGGCCAGGGTTTTATGTTGGTCTTTCTCTTTTGAGTCCACAAATTCAAAACAGAGTTACACTTGCAGGCCACGGATGCTACACAGTGAGGCTGCTCAGGTCTTTCATGTAAAACACAGAGTTGTGCAAAACTGGAGAGGGAGACAGGAATAAACACATGCTACAAATAGTGTTCCTGCTCGAAGGAATACTTGTAGTGACGTTAGATATCCCATCGATTGCGATAGGCAGAGACTGACTCTGCTGAGGTTTGGGATACTAGACGTGCCTGTTAAAAAAGCAGGGGAAACCCCAGGCCATGGCGTCGAGGAGCAGCAGGCGCATAATGAGCGATGGGCAGGGGCCTTGTGCCTAATGGGAAGATTTATTATCTCTCACTATCAATTAATCCCTTCGGACAGACCAGGGCCAAGCAGGAGCGCATCAGAAGTATGTAAAAGAGAGAGAGGGGGACCGAGGGAGGATGGGAGGCAGCCAGGTGAAAAGAAAGAGATGTCAAAGGACAAGGGAGTTGGAGAGAGCAGGACTAGTGGGGTGAAATGGAAAAAGACAGGGTGAAAATAGGAAAAAAACAAGGAGAATGAGGAGATGATTTGACGATGATACCCATTAAGATTTGAGAACTGTACGCTGAGTGAAGGGAGAAGAACAATGTTTAAATTACAAAGTGAAGAAAGAGGTATAACTGGTGATAAGATGTAAGAAAGGGGAGAGAATATAAGAATTACATTAAATGGAGTGAGAAGAAAAAAAAAGAATCAAAGCCAAGGCAGTGCGTCAATGGGAGATTGAGAAAACATTAAAGAGAATTTGAAAGCCTGAAATACAACACGACGAGCGTCTTGGAGCACATGCTTCTAAACATGAGCTATATTTTCAGCTCGAAAACTTCAAACTGGACTGGTGCTGCAGAAATGTATATAACAGTCTCAGGAAGTAGGTCAGTAATTATAGACTATTTTCAGAATGAGCCTTTTTCAAAATAGATTAGATAGTAACTGAATGGGTTTTAAACAAAGGAAGTATTCCAGTTAGTTGGGGTTCAATTATGTCAGTGGCTTTCAAGAAAAGATTTCTTTATCATAATTGAAAGTTTATGTTTGATAAATTCGAGTGTGTAAATATAGATCCATAAAATATTTATCTAGAACAGCCTCACAAGTGTTCTTTGTGTTGTGAGTTGCAAAAGCAATGGATGACATCAGGTCCTTGCAGTACCTCACAGTCTCATGTCTTCGGTGTATTCTCACATCTTACACCGTACAGTAACATGCACTATGAGTGAAGTGCGGCATCAAGAGAGTACAACCTAAAGCTGACCTCCAGCGTCTTTGCCATTATCGAGACTGCCGCGGTCCGTTGCTCATGTACGCTCGCGGCGGTTTTCTCACTCTGATGGCACACGTCCAGACCACGTCTCTTTTTTGATGACCTTGACAGGGCCGTCAGTGGGTGATGTTCTGCTTGACACTCCAGGGCGATGTGCTGGAGCCCGATGGCTGTGCATCATCGAGCCATCTGAGGGTGAACGAATGCCCAAACCCATGCTATGCCCATCTCTGTGGATCCACTGGGTGAGAGACCCATCTCAGCTGAAGCTGCACCAGAGGTTTGGCTTGATAGGAGGGCCAGTGTGCACTGAACCTTATTATATGCACTGTCATCCACCCAGAAAACTGAATTCCCTGCAGGAAGTGCAGGATATGTAGCTGTAAAGGATACAGCTGAATAAAAACGGTGTGGAGGAATGAAGTTGGATATCACCTTTGATCAAAAGAGCAGAGTGTGTTACAGACCAGAGTATAAAAAGTTAACTTTAAAGTTTTAATCCTTAGGATTTTAATGACATCAAACCACATTTTTGATTCTTTTTGGCAATAGACATTCAATACATTTACATCCAGTAATACTTCATTACATAGTAGCTTGTATCATCAGTTGCATTTGGTTAAGACTGCCCTCCCACGCATGACTGATTCCTAGGAAAGATGCAGCTTGTAGCCAAGCGCTTCTGAAATTTTATGGTATTAAGATATCATTCTCTCTATTTATTGGTCTTTCAGAGCTAAAATTAGTGACTTCTAATGCATCTCCAACATTTCTTACTACTCCTTCACAATAAAAGCCTGACAGAACAGGATGTGGCTTACAACTGATCGCCTCCAAGGCTTTTTTTTGTTTTGTTTTGTTTTTTTGTCAGCTGGTCATTTTGGATTTCTGCAGGTTTACAGATTTATGGCAAGCTGCTGGGTGAAAACTTGAATGCAATAAACTGCAAACTAACAAGTGTATTTTCCAATTATCGATCCTTTGCATACTAGAATGTAATCAAAACCTGATTTCACCCGCAGGTCAAAGGGGAACTTTAAGTATCATTTATTTATTATGGTGATAAACTGCAGATGTAAAGGTTGTATTGACACTGATGCATTTCTGGTTTCCTATGTGGGCAGTTTGCCAGAGCTGTATTACAAGACTAATAGAAGGTCAATAGCACTGTCCGTCCCAATAACATTAAAATATGATGAACAAATAATGAGTGTGTAATTACAGCAGACCATAATGCTCTAATGAAGTGGTACCACAGTGGGAATACTCATGCATATTCTACCTTCCATAATGAGCTTGGCATTACATGTATCGTAGTTGTGCAGGGAGGCGCCATATGGCAGACTGTGGGAATGAGAGAAAACCATTGTTTATTCCAGACCCCGTCTCTTTTATTGCAAATCACTGACACCACCAGTATCAGAGCTTTATCTTCACACCATCATATTGAATTATCCATTTTGCTTTAGGTGAAATAGCCTGATAGAGACATTGCCCACGAAATGCCTTGGTGACTTGCTCTTTCTGTTCTCTGTCTTTGACCCTGATAATCATGGAATAGAGGCTTTTCATGAATATAAATATAGAATTGAATGAAAGGCAATTTTCTCCAGTGTGCATAAAATCACACACTTGAACATTTAAATGTGGAGCAGTGTTTGTCAAGAAGGTACTGTGCTTTTGTAGTTGAACATAGTGGTGTGCACTCAGTGGCCACTCTATTAGGGAAAGCTCTTTATTTATGTAAATCACTTACTCCTCAAAAGTGAGTCAAATGGAAATGAAGCGTAATGTAAAGCTTGTATACTCTTTAAAGCTAAATATTAAAAAAAATACTTGACACAATAACCAAATGTTGTTAACTTTGAAAAATGAACTTGGTTTGCAACAGCGTCGGAGACTTTAGCAAGAATCTGTGCAGCTGACAAACACATGCAATCAGCTGCAATACTGAGAGAAAAAACACCTTGTTCATAGGAAGCATCAGAGAATGAAAAAAAACCCATTTGATCCAACAAACGGGCAACAAGAACAAAAAGAATATCACAGCACAACTGTAATGTCTTTATGTCGGTGGGTTAATTTGCTTAGGCTGTAGTGGTTCAGTATAATGGAGAAATGGGAAAAAATGCTGCACAGGTTTTTTTTTTATTGCAACATGCTGATGAGCAAGAATGTGATGATGTGAGCAATGTGACTCTATATGATGTTAGCAGTAGACGTGCTGGTTGTATGTTTATTGTGGAGTGCTTTCACTTCAGGTATCATACCAAGAAAATGTCATTCAATTCCAGACTCTTCCTTCTTGCTTGTAGATTTTAATTATCTTTGCGAATAGAGATCTCAGTTATTGTGCAGATGTTGATGTTATTCTTTATTCAATAAACATATCACAGCCTCATGTGAGGAAACATGGATGCAATCACCTGAGTCATAAACGCAGAATCATATTTTCAAGTGTTTAACTGACATATATGTTGCCTTACATGCAAAGGCATTTAGGAAATTATCTTTAGCAAGAGACTACATGCAAAAACACATGAAATGCATTGTAATTAACAAAAAACAATTATGAAATCAACATTTATGATTTTTTTGTCCCTATCTACTATCTTTTTGCTGTGTGTGTTCATGTGTATTTATTTTCATAAAAAGTAAATATTTTTAGTTCTTAGATGAGTTCCAAGATTTTAGAAACTTCCAACTACAACAGCCTGTTTGTTCTGTCACTAAACTGTGACCAAAAAGGCCAGATTTGTTTAATAGCACAGATTTGAAATGATTTCCACCAAGATTGTGGGTGAAAATAAATTCACACAAGTGTTGTACTGCCTGCAGCCAAAATACCAACTACAGTCTATCAATAGAACAATAAATCACAAATCAGGGAAGCGACTTGAAGATAAGCTGAATGAAATGTTAGCAGCAGTGAGTTTCACTGAAATGTTTCGGTATAGTTACTTCAGACAGAGCTTGATGTTATCCGGTGATCAAAAACCAAAATTCATTTAAAAGCTTGTAGAATCTTTTTGAGTCTGTGCATATAGCGATCAATGTTCCAGATGAAACAGTGACAGCTTTGTATAATTATTATTGATGTCATTGCATCAATGACAAATCAAATTATAATTGGATGAAGTTTGCTCCTAAAACAAGCTTCATCCCATTGCTGAGCTGTAAAGCTCAATGCCTGCAGAGACCAGTGGAGTTAAAATTGCAGCAGCTTTTGTATTTTTAGCCCTGGAGAGACGCCATCCAAAACCTCGACATCTAACTGCAGGTGCTATTTCTCACATTTCCTGTTGCAATGACTGAATAGCTCCCTCTTGTGGCGAATCAGCAGTCTGACAAATAACAGTCCATTGCGAGCGAGTCTGAATTACTAGCAAGTATCTTGAGTTGCTTTGCATCCACAACAAAACACCTGCCTAAGTGGTCCTGGCTAAGTTTATCTCGTACAGTGGTTACTCAGTATGTTTTTTTAAGGTTCGGATTTGTTGTGCAAGGCAGGTCTTTCTCATCATCAAACAGGAACTCCAAACCTCCACGCTCGCAGTACCTGAGGATATTCTGTCAGTGTTTTATCTCAAGGTTTCTCGCAGCCTACAGCAAGGCTGTTTGATGTTGGCCCAGGACCAGACTTCTTTCGATTCCAGCGGGGGATGAAGTTCACCAGCGGATGATTTGCTATTCTCTATCGAACTCCATTTCTACATTTTCATTCTTCATTTCCATTCTTCGGCTTTGGGAAGTTGCCAATGCACCCAGCATGTAAACCTTCATAAAATTTCCTCAGAGCATACAAAAAAAAATAGAAAAAAATAAATAAACATGAAGATTGTACAAAGGCAATGTTTACCATGAAAGGCTTGTCCTCGCCTTGAACATTACGGGTGAATGGGTATGTGCGGGCTCCTCTGCACAGACTCGTCAGTTATGGGCTAATACTACATTTTCAGAATTGGCCAGCAGCAGCAGCAGCAGCAGCTACCCTGGCTTGGCATATTCACTATAATGATTTGATCATAATGATAAGTTTAATAGAGGCTGTCTCTTTACTACAAGAGGGTGAGGCCAATTTTGCTCCACTACTGCAGAGAAGAAGTAATTATAACAGAAACTAAATTTAAGTATGTCTTTTGCTCCCTTTCTGCCTCCTGAGTAGAACATGAAAAATCCTCAGTGATGGAAGCCAGACAGTCTCTCGTCTCTCTCTCTCTCTCTTGTCTCTCTTCTATATGAGGACATTATATGGTATGTCCACAGGGAAGGTGCTGGAGGGTGTCTGGCTGGCTAGGGGAAAGTTTATGGGCTGTGAAGGCCAATTTGAGCTGCCTGCAGATGGAGTCCAAAACCGCCATGTCACCTTCCTCCATCTACTGATATCCAATTGAACAATTGGACAAAAAAAAAAAAAAAAATGCCACTATCACCAATGAAACACCGCTCCTGTTCAAAACAACCTGGTGGGTTTTTTTGGGGGGGAGGGGGTAGTGGCAAAAATTTGTGTACCGTAAACTGCTCATTAATATTAAATAAGGAAGTGACAGTTGGAGGGACTTGGCATACGCTCTTGGCACCTTAAGCGGGATTGCAAGTGATGGCTGGGTGCTTTGTTCAACCCAATATGTGGTGGTTAAGTGAACGAACAGCTGCTTCGGACTCCTAAGACTGAGGTGCTGCCTGACAGTGTCAACATAACGTGGTTAAACTGAAAAATCCTCATTTATCAAATTCATTTGAGGGCAGAGTTTTACCTGTTTTAGTTTTATTTATACGTATCTTTATATTATAACTCCCATCACAATCATTTAGATAAATCTGGGTGCTATTTTAATGATGATAAATGTAACATATTAACCTGAATATTCAATGTCAGAATGATAATTAATTGAATTTCTTTACTTTGATTCATTTATTCACCATTAGTCTTTTCAATGATATACATTCACTTTTAATTTAAAGTCTTTTGGGTCTTGCTTCTGTGCCAGAACTTGGCAGGGTTTCCCTCATCTGAGACAGTTAACTCACATCACCTCGTGCCACACGCTAAATATGCAGTTGCAAACAAAGCTACACACTGTATTGCCATAAAGTGCATGATTAAAACGTGTGTCAGCTCTCAGTATTTATGACAGATGACTACCGTTGTGCTACACTTGTTTTAATACTCACACAAAGCTACAAAAATGTTAATGCGTAGCTGCTGAAAATAACAATTTATGTCCCCCATTGTGTTTTATTTTTGTGGCTCATTGTTGCCTGTGTTTACGAGTAAGGCCAAATGTAAAGTCATATTTAATTACAGAACATCATTGCTCAATGAGGCCTTGTTAATGCAAGCTAGTGTCCCAGATATAAAAGATTAAGAGACGGCACCTGTAAGCTGAGCATAAATGGGACTCTAATACTCTCTTTTGCAACATGAAATAACTGAGTAATTCGTTTTATGACTCCCTTTACAACGGAGATTTTGAAGATATAAAGTGTTATCTATAACTATCAATTAAATGAAATGAAAAACTTAATTTTGCAGGTATTGTTGATTTTTGTCAAGTGAAGGAGATCAGAATTAATAAGAGTCAGTGAAGGGACCTGGAAAGATGCTCACTGCTGCTCCTCCAAGAGCTCGAGTCAGACTTTGCAATAAAAAAAAAGCCTCTAGTTCATAGAGAACATTTGGAACCCCTACAAAGATCCCACAGCATCTCAATTCCTCGACTGCTCCAACTAAAAGACCGTTAGGAAATGCTGTCTGGCATGAAGAGAGTGGCGCGGGTTTCGTTGGCGGTTTGTGCCATTGCATATGGGAAGTCCTTCAAAGTCAGCCGTCGTGCCGCAGGCAGCATTCTAATGAGGTCATCAATAACCTGCAACAGCTGCTCAGAGAAAGAGACCTCATCTGTTAAGCTGTAGCCACCAGTGACTCTGCTTTAACTGAACAAACAGCTCCAAAATAATGAGAGGTAGTCTATGGAACGCGCAGCATCACTCCGCTATGAACCATAAATTGGTGGAACTGAAGTGGATTTAAAAAAAAAAAAAAGTGACAGCAGTGACAGTGAATGAGAAGGTTGCGAGTTGATCCCTCGGGTATCATCACTTAGTCCGCCGCGATACTTTGGTAGAATGAACCTCTCAAAACACGTCAGTGGTAAACATGTCACCCTCCACAAAGGATGAACTCCCACTTTGGGCCATTCAGGAGTGAGTAAACAAACTTTGCATCACTTCCTCCCCAGAGGCGGGTTGAATTTAAAAATAACAAAACTCAGCCTCTGTTTGAAAATTCATTAATTTTTTTTTAAACCGTCTCCAACCACAGATCTACATCCATTGTCACAAAATAAGCCTTAGGACACATCATTCTGTTACATTTTAAAGAAAAATACAATCAGCAGGACCGGTGGTAGCCTTCAGTTATAAACTACACATTTGAAAGTGTTGTTTTGAAGCAATGACATGCATCATTTTTTAGATGTTCACAACCTGATTAGCAGCAGTTAAGACAACATAAATTATTAGATGAATAAACAGCTGTCTGATCAATCGTGGTTGTCATAAAAAAAAAATGTTAATTTTACTCCAGAAATTGTATCAGGAAGCAGGCCAACACATCAAATGCAGCATCCTGTCAGCTTGATCGAACCCAGTCGATTCAGCCGGTTTTATCTTTGAAAGCAAGTTTAAAAAGAGTGGCATGCATGTGTCTTCTCTGCTGTTTGGTCTTTTAAAACATCAAAGTTCAACAAGTCCATCTCTCAAATTAAGACGCCCTTAGGTCTTATAATCTTCACAACTGGACATCTCTCACCCTCCCTCAGGTCATAGAACTGAAAAGACTGCAATGCTCGGTTATCAAAGAGATGATTTAATAGTGATTCAGCAATTTTGCACATTAATTTCAGTAATTTTCTCCCACATTACTGATGAATGGACACAGACAGACAAAGGATAAATGTGCACTTTCTCATCATTTATCATGGGGGAAAAAAACAATAGTCTCCAGGACTGGAAGGGGTTTGTCTCTGAGGGTCTTGCTGCTGGAGACATGAAAAGGCCAAAGTGACCTTCTGGTTTTGATATTGGAGGCAAAATTTGGATGAATGACTTCTGATCCTCAATTTCCTTTCCTGAAAACATGTCAGTGTCAAGCTTTTGCGGGTCTCATCATGTTGTATGATATTGGTTTTTTTCATCATTGCATGGTTGACCCCTTCCCCCCTCTCGCTGTTGGAGACAACATGAGCTCATCTATTTGTGTGACATTTGTGGCGTGGCACCTGTAACCTGGAGGAGTCCTCCATGCCTCTGTAGCCGTCACGAGTGAAGGAAAATGAGCAAAGACAGATGTTTCTCTCCCTCTCCGTTATGGATTTAGCCCACAGTTCATCATTGCTTGGATGAAGCAGCACTAAGACAGAAAACAAGTACGACTCTACTTGCTGGTGAAAAAAGGGTCTACCAGCCCACTTACAGAGTCTAAGTAATCCTCTCCAAGCTTTTGAATTTCTAGAACTTTCAGTCAGAACACCTAGTCTTGCATAACTGGCTCTTTCTCCTCAGCTCTGTAGAGACCTATTATTTATCTGTTATGGGGGAAAAATGTTCTGACATCCTTATAATTTTCTTACAACCAATTACAATCATCCTGAGTGGTGCTGAGCTCAGCATACGGCAGTGGGGATCCTGTAAATGCTAACATGTAGATAGCCAAAATGAAGGTGAATGCTGAAATTAGAATTAAAGTCAAATTATACAACAACTACTTATATAGAAAAAACGATTTAAGTAGCTGTGACGATTAATTTTGATAAATAAATTGTATATAAAAGACTTGGTGATTTAGCAGTGTTAACTTAAGGTTAATCTTATTGTTTATGTTACTTAGAAAAGTTGCAGTTTCGAGTCAATTGTGGACAACAACCCCACCGGGCATCATGCTTTATGTTCCTTTTGCAACTTCTCAACTTCTTGACTTCTTTCTCTGCTCAGGTTTTCGACACTCCACTTATATCTCAACATAGCAAATAGTTTGCTGCTACTAGATCAAGCTCCAGGAGCAAGATTCATCCTGGAACGTGGAGTATTCCTCACTGTGACGTTTGGCCACATGAATAAAATTTCTGATAAGCTCCTTTTTCTCTGTAGTTCTGCCAACATGGCTCACATGCAGAGGCGAGCGGGGAGGAGGTGGAGGGATTAGGAAGAGGTTATATCTGAGGCTCACTTGCGGTAGGGCACACTAAGGGTGGCAATACAGGTTGAGCAGATGCAGCTGGAGCATGGCCACATAGTCACAGATTAGATACGGGAGGCTAATTATAAGAAAAGCAGCAGCTGACAGCAGCCTTGCCACAATACTAATATAAATCCAAAGTGGAGTTAATGAATGAAACAGGATTTTTTTAAATTAATGCACGTGGTCTTCACTTCAAGTACATTCATGCAACAGATAAGCTCCTGGTGCTTCTGTGCTGTATGAATTTTTTCTAATCATTTTGACTCTTCTACCCTCGGTCCTCTCCTTTTTGATCATAATGCTTTTCTTGTATTAAATGATGTACAGATGTACCTCATCTGTTAATTAATCACCTTGATTATATGTTTATTTACCTAATGAAATCTACTTAGCCCTGCCAGTACTCCTCAAAATGATGTATTACTCTTATTGATGGACTGATTTCTGTAAACTGCATGGGCCCACCCTAATTGTTCTCACTGATTAATTTTCACTATCTTGTCACAAATGTCTCCTTTATTTTGTTGGCACATTTATTCGTGTATGCACGTGGGTTAGATCTGTTAAATTACAAGTCTACAGGCCCTTCCAGCAAGGTTTCGGATACTTGAATGAATGATTCCTGCTCCGCTGAATAACATCTAGTTAGCAGTGTAATGTGAAGGTGTATTAGAAACATGGAAAACTGCGGTATTTTGAAAGTGCACCTGCCTACAAGAGTGAGGTTAGGCAAGAAAGGATACTGTACTTCGATGACACACTTGACGCATTTGAGTCGGCAAAAAGTGAGTGTAACATGCAGTCTGACCTCTCCTTGTCCTCTCTGTAACTTCAGCAATAGTTAACATCATAATGCTGCTATTTATGGCACCTGTTAAATAAGGCAATATCTCAGGATCGATTTTGCTGCCGCTCGCTCTCCCCTTTGGCACTCTCTTCCAACACACGTTGGATTTGATAACTCAAGCTCTATTGATTTTTCTATAAGCAAAAATAGTCCGCACAGAGGCATAAACAAAAAATATTGGTTGTGTCCACGTCTTTTTAAAGATCGATATTTAAATGCTTTTTGTGTGGTTAGTGTGGGACATAGTAACTTTATGTACAGTATATTCAATGTATATACAACAAGAGCCATGAAATGATGTTTTTTTACAAAGCAAGCAAAAGAAAAAAAATGTAAATCACTGTATAAACAATTTTTTTTATCAGGTTATATCAATTTCCAGGAGAAATGAATGCAGCCTGGTTGTCACATCCCAGCTTCACGTGCTTTACGCATGATACCGGAAAGAGTGTCACTTCTCCAAATGCAAGATTGCCTTGTATGCCATGCATCTTCTTGGGCAGAACCAGGGGAGGAAATCTGTTTTTCGGAGTATTGAAGCTGATTGAATGGTGAGATGATATACAGGGAGGCTGCAGCCCAGACACGCAGCATGAAATATACAGTAGAAGCTAACAGTAAGGTAGTAGGGTAGAAAGAATCAGAACCAGCATTATTTCATCTGTTTCTCTGTTATAAATTTGACAAAGCTCTATTATTATTATTATTATTATTATTATTATTATTATTATTATTATTATTATAATTATTGCTCCTAAATCTACCATCTAGTAAGTCTAGTTTATGTTTATTTTTCTACACTATGGTAGACACTAACGTTTATGAAAGGTACTATACTAATAAAGTTCGTTGTATCGATTGATAAAGGTTGGGGAAAAAAATCAGGTGAGGTGGCACAACTTTCAAATGGCAGATTGGGATCTAGTTTCCTGAGTTGGGGAGAAAGTGACAGAGACTAATGGATTTCTGTGCCTGGTGTGATTAAGAGGCTGTACTAAACCTGAGATAATGTGCTGATATCTGCTGGGAGCTGCTTGACGCTGGCTGATCATAATCAGTGGACTCAAGACAGGCAAGAAGCCGCTCACCTCTCTCTGTCTCTGTCTCTCTCTTTCTCTCTGCAGCACTCTGTTCACCCTACATGTCCTGTCTGGTCATGTCTGGACAGACACGGCCATCACTGCAATGTCCCTCAATTATGTTAACACAGTGTTGATTTGGTTATGGCTGATCATATGTCTCTCATTCGGCATGATGGAATATGTAGGCATTTAGTTCACCATTGCTTGTCGTGTGATTTGCAGTGGAAGTAAAGGATGTGTTCTATTTTTTTTTCATTGCTATTTAAAAATCTGTTGGTGAGAAAATACCCCATGGTGAGTGGGCGAAGCAAAACTTAAAAGTTTTATGGAGCAAACATGGTCTGCGGTGCATGAAACATTGCTCATGTTCTAACGCATGGTCCTTGGACTTCACTGTGCCGCTGCGCATTTTAATTTTAATCTTAATCAATGTTCCGTGCTCTAATGAGAACACTGGTTTTTACACGCTTGTTGACCTGCCAGATCAGGATGTACTAAATGTGATCAGAGTCTTATTAGCCTTGGGAAGGTAAGCACTATAGCCTCTAGCACCACTACAGAAACCCCTTCAAGCCCTCACAGTGTAAGAGCCACCACAACAAATATCCCCTTATTTCCTGAAGGAAGGGCACTCAGCGTCGAGACTCTGTGTCAGTTTAAGATGGCCACGAGAAAAAAATTAAGAGTGGGACTTTAATGCAGCACCTGTGGAAAAATGAGTCTCCTCAATTTATTCCATACTGTCATTACTACTTAACTGGTCCAGTGGGGCTCCTTTGCTGCAAAATAACAAGTCCCAGCATCGAAACAGCCATATGTCCAAGATTCCCTGGGGAAGATGCCTCCGGCTGTCGAGACCCTGTTTCCTTGCTGTCAGTTTAAACCAGACGAAACCTGACAGCTATATGTTGTACCACCAAGATGGAAGCAGGATGAGGCACCTTGCTTTCAAATCCCAATAAAAACTCACAAATACAGTGTGAAGTTTCTGCTTATTGATGCCGTGAGGCAAAATCTTTTGATAACTTTGTTTGTATTTAAGTATCTTAAACTTGCCTTGCTTTAAGTGTGATAGTTTCAGATTGTTTTGTTGGATTATCATAGTGAAAAATAGTTGTAAACTCAATAATGATACTATCACTGTTGGACTTGAACTGTATATTACACTCATACAGATAATAAGAATCATTCTCTTCTCCCTGCGCCTTTCTGTAATGATTATATCTGCATTTTTTTTATGAGAAGTGCTATACAAATAAAGTTGGTTTATTTATTTTTAAACGCTAAAGGTGCTAAGCTAAATTTTTATCCAATTAAACCTTCAGCAGATCAAAAAGAGCTATTAAAAAGGTCCTGGAAAGAGACATTTTCCAGTCAATCATCTCAGGTACCTCACTGATAAAAGTATAAGATCAATGTTCAAGGTCAAATATGTTTCACTGTGGCTGCATCTGCTACATTTGTTTCGCCGTGGCTGCAAACTAAAGGAGTAAACATACACAAGCAGAGATAATACAGTGCATCTGCTTATGCAGCTAAAAATATTCAGATAAAATGCTCTTTAATGCCACTTTCCTGCATTGTCTACTGTGCTACTACAGGCATGTTAAATTAAGAGCAAGCTTTTAACATTACTAATTCTCTGTTTACTGACACTTACAATATGATCTGGAATGAATTGCATAAATGAGGAGGATAGCTCATTTGTTTATTTTTTCCCCCTTGTGTTCATTATTGAATTAGATGACACAATCCAATTAGTAGTGTGCATTACCCTTTCTCGCAGTTTGATTAAGCAAGTAAAATATTAATGCTGATGCTCAGCCAAATGATGTTGCATCACAAATCCTCCAAATCACAGGGCTTTTTCATTTCTATGCAAAGATATTATTCTACAGAAACTCTCTGAGCTGCATGCTGAGAACAAGAATGTCGCCATCTTTTAGCAGTTTCAGATACATGTTATAAAATCAAACCTGTCCAAAGATTTTTGAATTTAGTACAGATGCAATTTAATACTTGTGGAATATCGCTCAGCACATCTACTTAAATACTTTTCTTAAGCAAAAATGCAAGGGCACTTTATACTTCTTACTCTCTTACTGTTCATCTCAAAGAAATATATTGTACATTTTCCTCCACTAAATTTTTCTGAACGCTAAAGTTCTTCGTCAGTTTGTGATCTCTCATACTTTTCCTGTGTGGTGAAAAGCCGAAACAGAAATGACTGTTTAAACCCATGTTGGATTGGATAGAAAACAATGTCATGAAGCTGAAAACACGTTTGCTTCTCTCAGCTCATGGAAAGTAAGCTGCTGATGCACGTTGTTCTCATAGAACAGCAATACAATGTTATGTTTTATACAATACGATGCACTGCTGTAGATTAAGTAGCTCACAGACTTAAACTAGCTAAAAATATCTTAATCTGAAACATATTCAGCACAAAATACACATAATGCTGTAATTATATTAATCCACACCATTATACGTAACAGTAAAACACTGTCAGGGGCCTTTTACAGCATCTAAATCGACTTTTATTTTCAATACTTCATGCAAGCTTTTGTTCTGCCCACATACTCCAGAAAAGGTTTTAACTGCAGGATTTTTACCTGTAGCAAAGTGTTTTCACCGCAGTGTCCTGTGGATAGATTTACTTGAGTAAAGTATATATATATATGTACACAAACATAAAGCATATATATATGAATATTTCTTCCTTCATTGTTACAGAAAGGGAAATAGTCTGTACATTATAATATTATACCCTTTCCATGTAATTATTGACAGAATTTGATACTCAAAATAATCTCTTTCCTTATTGGTTTGCTTTCTAACAATGGTATGATAAGGGCTGAATTTCTCCCTTGTCATCACGGTTATTCTTGTGGTAATATATTTTCCCACCTGTTGGGTTGTCAGGACAACAAATATTTGAATAGAAAGACCTCAATTTTGAGGGAACATTTCATTTGGCTGGAGAGCGTGTTATACATATTGAGGAATGGCAACATGTCAGGCCTGCCAAGCTGATTCCCAAAGTAGCTAAAAATGACACCGCTTACAGCCAGCACTGTCTCTTACCGAACGTGTGTGCCAAGTATTTTAGATGTCACTACAAATATTTTACACATCGGGTGCAGAGGATGTTTTGTTTTTGTCTCACTCTGATTATATTCACTCTTTTTTTTTCCCTCCTCCTCCTCCTCCTCCGGTGGAGAGCTGTGACGCCGGCGAGCTATGCTCTCACTGTCAATCAAACAATGGTTTGACAAGGTTTCTAGAAAACACCTTTCACTGTGTCCTCACACTGTGATGGTATGTCTGCTGGAGAACAACAACCACCACTGGAGTCGTTGAAGGTTATCACTTCTTCTTTTCTAGAAAACGTGGCAGGTGTCATTTATAATCATCTGACATATTGCAGCTGGCTCTACGGTGGAAAATCGCTTCAACATGAGGAGAATTAAATACTTTTCTCCAGCCATTCGGGATGAATAAACTGCCAGAAAATATAACGTATGATCCTAATTTTCCCGATGCTTCTGACAGATGTCTCTCCTCGCAGGTCAGACTGAATATGAAGAGGTTTACTTTCTCTTTTAACCAATCTTTAGTGAGGGTTGGGACGTTAACTTGGCAAAGCGTGTGGTCTGTAATCTGGGTGAACGTCTGTGTCATATATCAAAACTCTTGGCAAGAGTGCCGGGTTTAAAACAGAGAAAGATGTCTGCCTTCTGCTTTCAGCACTCTTTTTTTTTTTTAAAAAAAAAAAGAATTACTCCGTCCTTGGCTCCTGAAACAACGATTGCTTTTAGTTTTACATCTACATCCAGAATAATTGATTTCAGGGCTTAACATTAACCACATTTTAGACAAACATATCTGTTTGTCTGTTTGTGGCGTCTTTAGCAGAAAACAGTGTGGTGTGCTTTACCGCTCCATACAGAAAACTTGATCAACTGGTAGACATGCTTTCCATTTAACCTAAAATTGGAGGCAAATAAGCAAAAAATCTAAATTGCAAACTAGCACTTTGTCAAAGGGATGTCAGTAGATAAAATGAGCACTTGTGGTACAACAGGAATAGAGGGGGAGAGCATCTATTTGCAATAATAAAGTGCAAATACAAGCAGACGGTCCTTAATGGAACTCCTCACTGTATCGCTCATTGCTGTGCCCCCCAAGGCTTAGCAAGATTGAACACGCCATATGTTTATCTGGAGCTTTTCTCCTTGTAAGTGGCACTGACGGCATGGTTTTGGCACTACCCTTGTCCTTCTCATAATGCATCAATCCAAAAGTTCATTTAGGTAATCACTTCCCACACACCGCACAGAAAAAAAAGGGACCGGGGCCCTGATTTGTTAGATCACTGTTATCCATCCACATGGTATGTTTTACATAATTTATCTGCTCAGAGGTTTTTACTTGGTTGTGCTGAATATGTGAATATCACATGCAACAGCGCAAAGAAGACATTTCACTTCCATGATCACTAGTAACTGAAATTATGTACATATCACCTGGAAATTTAGAATATTCTTTTTTTTTTTTTTGCACCCAAATTGTGCATCCTGGCAATGTTTTTCTTTAAAGAAGGCAGTGATACATCTATGTAACATGTTAAATTTGTATGGAGCTGTTCGTGGTGAAGGACATTAGTGGTGTTTCTTTGGTATAATTTTGCACAGTTGTAATTTTAGTGAAAAGAATAAATTACACTAAAACTACTTTTAATGTGACTAACCTGGTAAAATTATTCTAAGTATTTCTGAATGGTTGGCAACAATGACGTCCTGCAGTGCCTATTCAATCACAATAGTTGTGATGTTCCACCAAAATGTAACATATTACTAAGTTATAATAATAACTGTTTCTGCTAATAACTGGTTTGAATGCATTTGAACAAAACCAATGTATATAGTGTAACACATTATGCTAAAATACAGAGTCTTGACTCCATCAGCAGTGTCAGAGTGTCTTTCCCCTCAGTGCATAGTGCATTGTGAGTGGGCTGGACAGTGACACTGCTCTCTTTGTTTTTGGTGCTTCTGCTGCCTCAGTGAGGTTGTGAGCTGGCAGGTCAGTCTTCAGAGATGATGTCATTACAAAGACTGCTTTTTTTGTTTTTTTACAGAATCAGCAAACAGCTTAATCTTTGTTGGTTAATTTTGTCACCCGCGATGTTCTTAATGCAGACGGTCTCACCTCTGCTACGCCCAATGTGTGAGAACTGAGCTCTGATTAGGATTTTGTGATATCCATATCTCATCTAACCTTGTAATGATATTCCCTCCCCCCTTGCCTCAGCAGCCCTCGCCCCTCCCCCCAGTTACCCTGCCGCTGCTGCTGTACGGCCATTTTTAGCCCCATAATTTCCTTGGCAGTAAGCTCCTGATGAGGTTGGTCAGGGATGAAGACTTCTATTAACTCAAATGTTGTACATGAAGGGAATTGCAGACCCATAAAGCAAGGTCTTGTCAGTCTCCCAGGTGAGCTCTAGCATGAAGAACATAGCCTCCCTCTCCTCCCACTGGCAGATTTGCCTTAAAAGTTTCAGTGCCCGACGGGGATGGTAAAAACTTAGGGAGAGCTGCTTGATTTTCCCCTTCACTTCTCCGGCATTCATGCTGTATCTGCTGTTTAGTGAAACTGACTCCCTCCAAAAAGAACCAAACAGCCTTTTTTTTAGCAATAAAATATGAAATAGCTTTTACTATAATTACTTAATTTTAGAAAATGGGAGTATTTCAGTATGATTCATTAGGACATGATAAAGTCCCAATATAATTAATTTCCCTATTTTTTTTTAATAAAGAACATCCTTCAAAATAGTTCATTTACTGTGTGTATTTAAGTTTAAAGAATATCAGTTGGGGCTTAGACTAAATGTAGCACAACTTGTTCTAACAGCTTCCCTGTGGTGTTTCTACATGTTTCTAAAATTGAAGATTGCAGCCACTGAAGATGAACAATGTCAACAATGTTAAATTTTAAATAGTCTCAAATCCAGGTTTGCAAAAGTTTTATGAGGAGGGAAATGAACAGGACACGTTTGTGAGACCTTAAAGATCCACACAAGGCGTTCGGGTGATTCTCGCTGACTGTCAACACAACTTGTGTATGTACAAAAAAAAAAAAACTCCACAAGTACACTTTTAACTTTACAATTCTGTAAGATTTTCTTCTGAAAACCTTCTTCTGAGGCTACTGTGAACTATTTGTAGCATCTTCTTGCAGAAGAAAACTTTTGGATGTGTGCGACTTATCCTTTTCAAAAAAAAAAAATCTGTGTATTTCTAATGAAAATGAGGTAAAAGCTAAAATTTAGGAGCTGTCATCATGGTAAGAGGGGACACTTACAGAATAGCCCACCACTGGCAGCCTGTAGGAGGCAAAGACGCAAAACATTTTGACTGAGTAAGTCATTACTTTTTGATGAAGTGAAAACCTCTCCATCCTGTTTTTTTACCTCTTCAAACTGATGAGTGTTTGCTGGATATTGCCCTCTTACTGCTTGTGCTCTCATTTCCTGAAAAGTTCTGGGGATCTGGAGGGAGGCACTGACACTCGTCCCTCCAAATGTCACCAAGGAAAACTCATTTTTTTCAATCTCTTATCTGCTTTTCACCTCTTTTCTCTCTTATCTATAGCGTGTGTTATGAAGCAACATCCGCCCGCGCTTTCAAGTTGTGTTACATTGCATTTAATAAAGCAAATCTAACTTTTAAAAAATAAAAACAAATATTTCTTTAAAGCTCTAAATCACTGTTATTAACTAAATTCTGGATTTATTTGATACAAGACAAACTCAAGGATGTAAATTAAAGGCACATTACAAACAAAATAGTCTTATTACTTTATCGACGGTCAAAAACAGCTAAAGAACTGCATCAAACTGGAATGTCCTTTTAAATCAGGATATGGGGACTTCGGTAAGTTTATTCATACAACAACCTGTTAAATTAGAGGAAAGCAAGACTGATTAAGTCTTGTTATACCAGTAATCAACTTACATTTAGCCTGCCTATCAAATTTCTTACTGTACCTGAATGACACAACTGAAAACACTGCTGAACTTCCTGTTTACATTCTGTATGCTGCAAGCTGAGTGTAGCTTTATTTTTATTTTGCAACAGATTTTATTACATGCTATGTTTTCTTTCTCTGTTACTAGAGCGGATCCTCCTGGGAAGACAGAAAATCATGTTGGCAGTTGGAGAGGATTTAAAATCAGAAAAAAATATTCCATATATTATCATGGACACGGTGCAGTAGGATGTTGTGCAGACAGGAGAAGCAGTGTTGCTGATGGACACATAATAGCAGATTTGCAGTAGCAGAAAATTATTCCCCCTGCTAGAACGAGGGAGGCTGATTTTTCTGACCAATGCCAGTAGGTTTTACTGGGGGAAAAAAGAAAATCTGTGAGCTTAAAAAATATGATGCAATAAATTAATGAGGAATCCCCGCTGCCTTGAAGGGTTGGTTTGGGATTAAAGTTCCTCATTTTCATACTTTAGGGTAAGAAAAAAGACAACTACTTTTACTTTACCGCCATAACTACAATATAACGGTATTTTAGCATAACTTGTATAATCCTAGTCTTAATCATTCTCATCATATAAAGAATGCTATGTAAATTTATACAGTTGTTTCAATTACATTCATTTATTTTCATATTTGGGGTCAAGATGTCATAATTGTGTGGGAGAGTATTACTATATCATGCCATATCATGTCATGAAATTGATTTTTTTGCATTCACTCCTCTTGGGAAATACACGTATATTACAGAAACTCATCTGCGAAAAATTATTCAAACTGTTTTTTTCTGTATTCTAGTGAATTATACTCTGCATCACTGTAGCTTCAAGCTTAACTCAACTTAAACATGTGGGGCCCGGATACACATGAACATTCCACCCACGTAAAGTAGTGAATGAACTCTTATAATTTGGTTGATAACCTCCTCTGTTATGTCAGCAGTATAACATTCCCAGTGAGGTGGGATGTAGTGTAAACAACAGTGATTAAAGCGTGTTATCTACCCTGCCTTTTGACACTTCTATATCTGAGGCTGGGTTAAGAAGACACATGCTGTCAGGCAATAAATCTTGGTTATTTCCCAAGGTCTAACCATGTTTACACTGAGAGTGCTGCCTTCAGTTGTGTGGAGTGTAGTATCTCAGCCGTTTACATCCGTGTTCGGGAATATGTCAGTAACCTCTCTGTCAGAGCTGGTGTTCTTTTAAATCCGGATAATGAGTAGTATCTCCTCGACTATCAGCCAATGCTTAAAAAAAATCAGTTATCCTTGGTACATGGGGATAGTAAAGCTATTTTCAAGTCATGAAAGTGCACAGGAAACATTGATAAGTGACTTTAACAAAAATGTCTTTGATCCTTGGTGGTGATTACTGATTCATGAAGATCTTAAAGTCACATAGTATATGAGGTAAAAAAAAGTTTAATATCTGCACAGCTTAATGCTAGATCTACTGTGAGCGTGTTAGATCTACTGTGAGCATCATAGTGCTGAACTGAATTTTCCGTCAGATGATTGTTTCACTTCCACAGTGTCAGTAATTTAAGTAGAAGTAGCATCTTTGTCTCCGTTTTAACACTAAATAAAGAGTGGCACCTTATTGTTTTCTCATATAACATTAATTTTGAAAATATGTCCTTTGTAAATGATAATTAGATTTTGATTAAAGTATTGCATTAATTGCTCAAAATATAAAGTTTTATGTATGATGCAAGTCCTGTTGTAAGTTATATCCATTTGCAAAGTCAGGTTCTCAAATCTGTGTCTGTGTGTTTGTGCCTGTGTACTTAGAAAGGAGAAAAATAGAGAAAATGCACATATATATACAGTATTACTCTGTACACTAGTTGTTCAGGAATTAAGTTAAATATACAATATGTAATTTCTGCCACTAGAGGTCTCTTAATCTACAATTAAATACAGTAGTTAATTAAACAATTAAATCAATGATGATGTCCTGAAGTGGCGTGGAATCATGTGATTTATTTGTTGAGTAGTTGTCACTGCAGATGAAAACTGTGTCTGACTGACTGAGACAGAAATGTTTGCAGTTGAGGTGATTTACTAAAAGGTTTTAATAACAACATATTTAGTCATGTTTGCCTCCCTCCTTCCTCACTCCTCATAAGTAAGTGGCAGACAACAAAAAAATGCATTGTTACCTTGAATAAAATCATGTATTTGCCTATTTTTGAACTATCTTTGAACAGCTAGGATAAAGCACTTGCATGGATAAACAAAATACTAATAAAGTCATTCTTAGACATTGTAAAGTGACGGTACAACCTACATCAAACACCAAAACAGAAATATTTGTTTAGAGTTATGTAGACAGTGTTGTCATTAACAAGTATTTATATATGGATATGAAAGAGATTTTATTACACATTTAGTGCCATACTGCAGCAAATTCTGCCATCTATATGCCTCTATACAACTGGCTCTACCTTTGAAGGTGGCTGCCTGCACTTTAATGAGAGTCGGGGTAATGGGCTGTTAAATCTGGCCTCAGAGCTGGGATGAATATTATGATTAAGAATATGACAGCGGCACTTCCACACCTTGAGAAAGTGATGATTCTACACGTGTTGGTTGTCGTCTTGCCTTAAACAGTTGTTTCATCACTGTCAGCGACAGATGCCGGGATCCCCTCCTGCCATACCGAGCTGCTGCAGAGGAGCCTTGTCACAACAGACTAACGTGACAAGGGGAGAAACCATTCGTTGGTGTTCATATTCTGTAAAGAATGACAATCCGGGGATGCGTGTTTATACAAGAGATAATGCATCACCTTCAACAACAAGTGTCCCCTTGATATCTGACTCAATTTGGTGTCACAGAAACGCCTCCAACAAGAAAGGAACCCATTTACCACCAGATCCCCAGCTGGAAATGTAACATTTGCTGTAATTCATCACCTGTTTCAAGGGAGGTGCACTGCTGCCAGCCATTAGGACCACTGAGGGTTTAACCGCAGCCCGGCAATGAGTTGTAGTCATAAACTATTGAAGTGTAATCGCGTGGATCTGAATGAGCAGGTTGTGCACTCGGTGATGGACTACCCGGACTTCACTGGACCTCTGAGCTGGCCAGCGTTAGATCATTTAGACGTCATGCTGTCGAAATGCAATATAAATATAGATTGCTCTGTTCTCACAGGGGCAAAATCCATAAGCGTGACCTGGGAGGCTTTGATCTTGGTCTAACATATGACCAAAGCCAGTTTTGTTTGCTGAAGGCAAACAGGACAATCTATAAAGAAACAGAACCGTATGGATTGAACAAATACACGTGAGCTTTTGAGGGGGTTCGGTGGAGGGTTTGCGGTTGAACACCTGACGAGAGCAAACTGAAGTTGGCTTATGCCGGCTTGACTTTTGTCCCAGTTATGTGACATGTGAGTCAATACTGTACTTCTACTGTCCTGAGCAGTGCTCCTCACAAAAAGTGTTACACACAGACAGAAAAAGTTAGAAATATTAGTGCCAAATCCAAAACAAAGTAGAAATATAAGGGTTTTTGAGTTTAAAATGCAAGTACTGCCTCTGTCTAAAGCTTGGTGATAATCCAGTATCACCGTTTATTAACTTCTGGTTTAATTCTAAAGGGATATGATCCTAGTTCTTATCATTTTTCAAAATTCAGCTGTGAGAGGAAATGATTCTAGCAAGCTTCTGATTAAAAACCATTAAAAAAAAACAGTTAATAATCTCTTTATTTAGCATGAAAAATTTTTTTTTTTAATTCAAACAGTTATTAGTTTGATTATTTCTGTTTTTGTATTGATATGCCATAGTGCAACCTAATGTCAATTGATAAACAATATATACAGATAATATCATATTACAACTACTGACAGGAATATAATTATGGAATTTTATAAACGAAATAATTAATAACATCAAAAATACTCTAAAAAGAGGCTGTTTATGTCGAATTTTAGCAGTTGCAGCTTGAATAAGAGTGTTTTCATTATTTAAAATGAACTGAAGGGGGTCATAAACACTGAAGCCAGGGAGGTTAGCTGAGCTGTATGTGCAAACAAGACCCTTTTGTTCAGGAGACTGAACTCCCAGTGAACGCTGACATGATGATGGAGGGGGTCCGGATGGGTCCTTGTCAGCGGGGCCACAGTGCCAAACCCCCAGAGCAGCGCCACGGCGGATTAGGGTGCCTCCGCTAAGTCCGTTAACATAGAAAAATGAGGGCGAGGTAAGCTGAGGACTGTAAAACAGGGTCAGTGGGGACTCCCTGTGTCTACTCCCACATCAAGAGATGAGAGAAGACACACAAGCCTAGCTTTTAAAAAGAGAACACATTCACAGAGCAAGCAGTGAATGGAGCGCTGTCAATTTGCCAAAGTAGCTCGGGTGATTAACATTTGAACTGTGGCACATCAAGAGCCCCCTGTGGATGAATGGTCATTCTATCAGCCTCATTAGGGGAAACCTATTCAAGGATGCCAAGCACAAATTGCCCAGGCCCAACTGTCAAGCATGGGTAGAGAATGACAATGGCAACCCCAAAGTAAACAGTCGTGTCTCGTAGATCGCTCAAATCCTCCAGTAAACAACATTCAGAGCCAAGATAAGCAATGAGCTTCTTAAACTGATGGAGTGTGTCATAATAATAACCTGTGTAGCGCCATGGTGAATCGTGTCAGTGTGGCCGACTCCTTGGAGTAAATAACATCATGGGACAGGGCTGCTCGGTGGCTAATCAGCCAGCTACTGACACATGAACACAAAACATTTTCTTTCTTTTTTTTTAATTTCCACTCTTCTACGATTAACTATTCTTTAACATAAACACACGAATGCAGATTTTACTACTTTCGAGCTCAAATATGCTGTTTTTTATGAAATTAAAAAAATAGGTCAAGTCAAATTCAAGTGAATCATAGAGTTTCAACATGCATTTAAAACATGTTTCTAACAGTTCTACAAAAAGCCGTGCATCCTCCAAATGTGTTGAATGTTGTATTTCATTCTCTAATATATATTCTGGAATATTTGTTTGTGAACCTCTGTGTAGGCATCACCTTCACACGGTAAATATGGTACATTTCTAAATGGTGACTGACCATGAAAGTCTGCATTTACTATTACTCTGCTCACATCCATATGCATCTGATGTTATGATTACAACCTGTTAGTCAAAAGAGTCGAAGGTGTATATATATAATGAATTAATACTTTTGTACACTGGAAAAGATAATGAGCTAACAAATTAATTCATAGGGGTATTCAGTTTTACAAAATAACAGTGGAAAACACTCAGATTTTCTCTCCTTTCAGCAGTAATTTGCTGCCATTATAGAACCGTCTCCTTCCCAAGTCTTTAGTGGGAACACAGTCGTTTTGGCATAGAAAAATTTCACGGTTAGTGATTGCTCTCCCATATTTGTTTTTTTTTTCTCCCCTTCTCTTCTCTTCTCTCTTCAGTTAAAAATCAGCATGATCTTATTTGATAGACGTGTTTACCCAGGCTCTGGATGGAATTCATTAGCCATAATTAAGCGTTTACTTGATCAGGAGGGTTAAAAAAAGGATTATGTGAAGTCAGATTAAAGGGAGCTGAGTGAAACCAACGAAGAGATTATCAAGCGCTGCCAGGCAAGCAGGCTGCCTTTGGAGTTGGGCCCTCTCTGATCGCTATCTCGTTAGTGCTTTCTTCGTCAAGCGCAAGCTAATGCCTAAAACAAGCTTTGCGCTTTTCCAGATTCCTCTGCAGGAGCATAACTCTGGAGATGTCTTATTGACCGACTGGTAGTGTGATGCACTCAGAGATAAGATTAAAAACACAGGAAAAGCCAGTAAAACAGTTTCAAAAAGGGAAATAAAACTGTTATGTTATTGAAAATGTTTCATATTCTTTCATGATTTTTCTTTTGTTTTGTTTGTGGCTAGCGGAGCAACGTTCAAACAAAACACTGACATATAATCTACGCCTTCAGAAGTTGATTAAATAGCTTTTCATTTATTCATCCAGTAGACAAGAAGCAGCATCAACATTCATTTGGAGTTGTTGTTCTGGCCACCTGGCAAAGGTAAGTCAAATACTCTCTCCTTTAAACTTAATCTTTTTCTCCACCAACCCCTGAGGGAAAGTATCTGTCTCTTTAGCTGCTAAACGCTTCACTATGTTCACCAGCTCGTCTCTAGCTTTGTTTGTGTGCTGATTGGTGCTGAGCAGCGGATTTTTTTTTTTTTGCTAAAAAACATCTGTTTGCTGCAGCGGTAAATGAGGTTGATGAGAGCAGTGAGAGTGAACTAAAAAGGGGGTGCAGACCACAAACCAAAATAACAAGTTGAGAAACACTTACAAGCTGAGAGGAGATGATGGGAAATGCAACTTTGGGTGATGATTCTGTCTCACTGCAAGCAACTCCCTTAACTCCCTTAACACTGCAAGCAACTCACATGTTATAATTGTTTCAATTTATTAATACAAGTTAGTACAACTTCAACATTTGCGAAGTTTCCATCCATAATTGTGCAACCATGTTTGCACTTGCGGTCATTAATGCTTATAATGGCTCAATAAATACAATAAACCCACCAGTGGATTCTCTGCAGTCAGCATCCTATAATCTGTTTAACTGCCGGTTTGCCTCGTGGAAGTCAAATACACCTGCTGTTTTCAAAAAGCCAGCAGCTCCTTGCTATTATTATGGATACATTACTTGGTTTCGAGTCTTCGTGGGCAGTGATGCTAATGGAGGCATTTTAAGGTGAGAGTCTGATAGTTCACACATTAGATAACACAAACATTGGAACATCTTTAATTTCCTGAGAATATCTTGATCTCCTGTTATTTGAGTGAACTGACTCCAAGTATAAATATAATGCCTCTCATGTGAGGGCTTCTGTTTTCTTTTGGTTTCTTGCCTAATGGATAAGATGCAGTTGTCATCTGATGAGCAATTCCTCTCACATCTCCTTTGCACATCCCATTCCTCCAATTATTTTTCCTGCCGTTGATCGCGGTCAAAGGAATTTATATTGGAAATCAGTAATAGACAAGGACATTCATACGCCTCACCACACGGGCCTATGTGCAGTGATTAATGTTTAAGTGCAATTTAGGTCTAACATTACTGACCTGTTGATTTGAGGTCTGCAAAGTACAGCCTGTCAGAGCACTGCTGGAGCGCTGGGAGGAACCTGTAATGAGGCCTGTGAGAGATGCCAAGTGGTTGGAAGTCGACACATACCTGCTGCTGGCTGCCGAGACACGTGGCAGCCTGGCAAGCCAGGTTTAAGGATTACTGGCTTTTTTTTTTTTTTCTTCTAAGAAGACAGACAATTGATTTAAAGTTAACTGGATGCTAGATGTTAAAACTTTGATTCTAGCTTTTCCTTTTATCACAGATGTCTGTATGAGATCAAAAAAAACATCATTTTGCAATGAAAGGGCTTATAGTTTCTGGGTTTTTCTTGAGTTTTTTTTCTCTCTTTTAAGACTAAGAATAATTGAGTATACTGATTTTGTTTTCCAACGTCAACTCTTGAAATGGTGCTCAAATTTTAATATTTAATATAAATAAATTTATGGGGAGCGTGTTGTTGGCAGTTGATGGGGCCAATAAAAGGACATCAGGCTGTGTCATCTTAAATCAGCGGAGCTATCAGACGGCAGCGTCCCACTAATCTAAATGTTGCAGGCTTTTGTGAGATCAGTGTGTCCTTGTGGTCTTCTGTGTGTCAACATGTGCATTTTATAAATGGAGCCAGTGACACCTGATTTAATGAGGATTTTGGGAAAATTATAATCCATTTCGGATGTGCTGAATCTGCTGCATTATGCAATAAGTGACTTTCACACCTGGCACCTGGAATCAAGCACCTACAGCAGGTTAGAGTAGCATCACTCTCACAAATTACTTGTAGACTCTAGCAACACTCAGCTGTGAGTTCGTTTCATACAACCAGTTAGAAATGATAGATTATAATGAAATAACCCTTTGGCATATCCTGCATTCATTAAGGGTTCAATGTTAGGTTCAATTGAAACTGTTTTAGAAAATGTCAGTTCAACCTAATGTTCCCTTTTAAGGCTCTAGTTTGTGGTGTTGTCGAATTTTATTGTATTCTACTTCTTATATTTAATCTACAGTTAAATAATTAGAATTGGAAAATTAAAAGAGACACCTCTCAGTACATCACAGCAACTGTACACATGTTTCTTCAAAAGGTGTGTCATCATTTGTGATTTGGCTCTAATTTTGCTAAGAAATGGAGTGAAATAACTTTTTCATGAGATGTTGACAAATTATAAACATGCATGTCAAAATATTTTTACAGTCAGTTTTTTTTTTAATTCTGATGTGACACACCAGGAGCTTCAGACAAAATCTGTAGCTACCTGCATGTCTTTGTGTTTCCCCTGACCAATGCCACCAATGAAATGAACATGTCTTCCTAACCGTCAAAGCCATATGGGCAAACATATGAGTGAAGTTGGTCTTTTACTCTCATAGATTATAAACAGCTGCCATACAATGATGATACTTAAAGTTGTGTTTAATTTGTATCCATATGGCAAAATAGCAGAGCGGTTTACAGAGCTTTCACTGTAGGATGATTATGTGATGGTTATGTTATTGTAAAGAGTCAAAAAAAAACAGTAAGAGAGAACAAAAAGGAAAGTGAATCAAAGACAAGTCTGAACATTTGTTTCATAGCAGAGTGATTAATTTAACGAGTACATCGACAGAGAATCAGACGTGATGTTAAATAGAGAGGATAGTTTCAACCTGAAATCTTCTTGTCAGTAGGATTTGCATCTTGATAATTTGGGTAAATCTTTCAAACATCCACAAGCACTGAAATAGTGCTTTGAGAAAAACCTAAATGGTTTGAGTGGCAGTACTGACTATTCAAATTGCTTGAATAAGGCTTGACATGCTTCAGAGACTGGTGGCAGGGCTGCGTGATTGAAACATCAAATAGAAATACAGGAACCAATTCACTCACCTATTTCCTCACAAAAATGTAGCAGCAGGATTTGAATTCATTTTAGAAACACAAAGCCAACACAAAGCAAACACATATTTTGACAGAAAGCTACACATCAAACTGCAACCTTCAAGGCTAAAAAACAAAAAAACAAAAAAAAAAAATGAAGCCAACGCCTGGGTTCCAAAAAGTGCAGTAACACACAGACGTTCCTCTGGAAGTTGATTATAGGTGACAAAATAAAACACACCCACTTTTAAAAAAACATATTAATACTGTTGGAAACATCTGGGACAATGACATTACACAACTGATCAAATAGATAAATAAATTAATACATTAATAAATTGATGAATAACTACATACATAAACACATAGATAATTTGCAGTATTGTGAAGACAGTGTGCATTTAACCCACGATGGACAAATATGATCATATGAGACACTGGGGATTTTGTTTATTACTAGTCCACCAAGTAATCAGTCCGTAGTGCTGTGAAGAAACTTAACTGATAAACCAGAGAACTGTAGAGTAAAAATGGGCTTATGAAGTTTTGTGTCACCTCTGTACTTCTGTTCATTCTGGAAAGATCCTTCTTGCTTGTCCATGACTAAATTCAATTATCAAAATGGAATCAGGGTTCAAAAAAAGCGAATTGTGAATCTCTTCTTAAATTTATGGCTCATTTAACAAAAGAGAATGTAACTTCAAAACAGTGAAATTTGCTCAGCTTCTGCTATTGATATAATAAAACCAAAAAAAGGGTCAAAAGTAATCCAGAATTAGATGACATCTGGATGAAAATCAGGAAGGTAATTTACATCAGACTCCAAAGAGCGTCCCTGAACAGAGGGCCTGTATATGACCACACTGAGGTCGTGATGAGCCCTGAGCAGGGTCCACTCGTTAATGAAAGAGGGAAGATGCAGATGTTTGAGAGGCAGCCAAAAGCTTCAGAACAGCTACTGAGAGAAAACCTTGATTTCAGAATATTTTACAATGAAAATGTCTTTGCAAGGTCAAGAATAAACTTATGTATGCAATCATGTAATGGATAGTTTATACACGGACATTCTTGTCATTTAAGTGAACTGACTGTGTAATAAGAGAATTTAACAGAAGCTGTAATATTAATTTTTCACACTGACTCACTGATAGTCGTTCCCTTCCAGAATTTGCGCTAAGCTAAGTTAAACACATCCCAAACTCTGCTGTTGACACATAGAGATTAAAATCATTACTGATCTTCTCTTAAAAACATTAAAAAAAAGCTTATTTTCATCTAGAAAACAAATATAACAGGGAGACTTTAAAGACAGAGAGAACAAGTAGAGAAAGAAAGATCTTCAAAGCAGGGAAAAAGGTGTGACTGCAGCTAATGTGTCCATGCGTCTGTGTGTTCTTGCTGTGAGATGAATCAGTGAACTGTCAAGTGACCAAGTTGCCATGTTCTGCATGGGAAGGCAACATGTTTACATGGACCATTGGCTTTATGCCCCAAAGGGGATCTGTGAAGATGGCTTCTCTCTTCCTTCTGTTTGTTAAACTGTCTATCCTGAGTTAAAACAGAAAAGAATGCTGAATGCTGAACTCTGAACATACACACAACCACATATTTGGCTGATTTTACTTATTTCCTTCAGTAAAGCCTCCCTGAAGACACTAACATTCAAAATATGTTGACTTTTCTACATTGAAATGCTTGCATTACATACATGTAAATACTACACACATACACGCTCCAACAAGCTCATTACACAAGTCCGTAACAGTGTCCACCATGTGGTAAGAAAATGTGGTAAGAAAATCAACTTGTACTTGAAAATCTGCACATCAGAGCGAATCCTGTTGCTTCTTATAATTACAAAGTGCAATAAATCAAATAGAAACCGAATGTGTTTGCCGTGGCTTTTCTCTTCCCCAGCTGATTCTTTTCATAAGATCCTACTGCTGATGCAGCCTTTCTTGAGACAACAAGCCCTGGAGAATTGCGCATGTCTCAGCAAATATGAGAAATCGACATCAGGGGTAATGAAGTGACTGAAATAGGAGCGCGAGCTGCCGTATGATGTTGTGGTAATGTATTTCTTCCTGGGGATTTGATTTTAGTGCAGTGATGATCATGGTTTTGATTACCTTCTGACATAAGTCTTTAGCTCCACAACAGATGTTTCCGTTCTGATAGACACAAAGTCACGACATATTTCACTGTGTGGTACAGTTTAAGAGGCTATGACTTGCCAGAGTATGACAACAAATTATGAAGATGAGATCAGGACAGTGTTCGCTGCGGGGGGAACCACAGTGACTTTATTAAGGGTGTGATGACCGATAGGCCTTCATATGACATGTAGCTTATCATCTTTATTAGCAAAGAAAAGTGACAGATATAAGCCAGCCCTTGAAAAACAAACAGAGCTTTTGGGTTTCTTAGCAAACCAGTAGTAGCAATAAAATTACACAAAGATGGACATTTTATTTTTGGGGGTATTTCAAACCAAAAGTCTCATTTTGCTTGACATAGTAAAGGAGCAGTTATACCTCACTGCAGGTAAATAAAAGCGGCCTCCCGTACAGTTTGAATTATGATTTTTTTCCATTCTACTGGCTTGTCATTGACAAGCTACAAAAGAATCTAGACTTCAATTTTTGAATTGCAGCCTCAGTAAAAAAGGAAAACATTCTTTCAGGAGCTAAATGTACCAAATTCCAAATAGGATCCCACGTTGCTACAGTCAGCAAAGCCAGATTATGTTGCATAGAATCTGCATTGCTGTAGGGATACATGTCATATTAGGTTAGGTGGCAGAAGAACTGCATGGCTCGAGGTTTTTTCAGGCTTTACAAACATTTCATGCCTTCTTCTTTTTTTTTTTTTTTTTTGCTGGGCTGTAGCAGAAGCAGGAGGGTAGAATTCAGGATATGTGCTGCCCTTCTCACTGCCCCTTAAGCCAGTGGGCTGTCACTATCACTCTGTAACAAAAGTCAATTCTTCAGTTTGATTTGTGTGTATTCAGAGATAAATCTAAGTCTTTGCAAGCTGTCAGAATTCTAAATCTTGAGGTTTGAAACAAATGAAGAATAAAAACAGCATGTGATCAATTACAGAACATATTAATTGTCAAAAAGTACCTGCATCATAACGGTAAAGTAGCGTTAGCTGGCTTGCTAAGTTATATGTCTTGTGTTGTTGCACTTGCTTTTCTGTTTGGCTGTTTGTTTTCTGACAGAGGTTTGGCTAGTAGCATGTTACAACCAGGTGCTGGCAGCATATTTTCTCTGGTTGAGGTTACGTTTGGTAGGCATGCTGTTTTAAGTTTTGTGCACTGCCTGTGCAAACTCAGACCGTCACGCATCGAAAAGTGTTCGGCATGCATGTTTACTTCGAGCCATGTGGCTGAAACTTTTTCAAAAAATGCATTTTAAGAGAGCGCCGCCACTCATGTGAACAAATTCCACTTTTCACAAACTGCCCAATTGCTGCTGTTCCTCAACAATGACAATGAATTCCTGATTTCAACAAGCTGTGAACAATCCCTTCGCCGTCTGTAAAAGCTTTTTATGTCTTGTGTGTGTCCTGGATGATTGGTTCAGTCAAAGAAGAACAAGATGTGATCAAGGAATGTGGGCTTCTCATGATTAACAGTGTTCTCTGGTTTCCATGGCTACAGAGAGATCCTACATGGCAGAGCAGGATTGTCAGTCTCAATTACAAAACGGCTGATTAGTATCAAGGTACTTGTGCAGGAGGAAGTACTAGAGCCTTTCAGATCCACAGGCAGCTGTGCGACTGAGGGGCAATCAAAGTGTGTGATTGCTGTCATCATAAGAACCCTGTTTGTTTTACAAATTAGCTAAAAATTACTAAGAGGTCAGAAAAGTGAAAAGTAAAACTTTGGTGCAAGTAATTTAATTTAAAAGGATTCCTAACTTGTTTCTTACTTTATCATCAGTGTATGGTCCTTTTAATTCATATCTCAACCTATTTTATCTTAACAAATCTGTGTCCACGCTGCACTTATAATTCAAAATGGCATTGCTGCGCAGTGTGAAATGCACAACCTCATGGGATTTCAGAGCTAATGAGAAAGATATTACAGGGTAAAAAAAAATGCTCTGAAGTTAGTTGTTGTTTTTTTTGTATGCACCGTGCTACCAAAAGGCAGGATCCCCTATTCATCTCTGTCGCCTTGCGTGGGTCAGGCAGAGGACACAATCAGGCTAATAACAAAATTAGCCTTGATCAAATTACTTCTGCCTTGGTGGTTAATGATACTGCAAAGTTTGGAGCCCCCCGGAGCCAAGAACGCACATTTATCGGATGTTCGTAGTGCATTTGAAGTTAAATTAACTTTGAAATCACAGACCACTAATGCTTATGGGTCTGTGCTCCTTTAGGCTTCCTCAACAGTTACCTCTCACAATCCAGTCATCACTGCACCTTTGGGGGAGCGAATGACTTTGACATCTGCACTGTCAGCGTACTTCAACTGCCATTTCTACTTCAGAGGAAAATAGATGGGAAGACAATATGAGGGCTGCGGTAAATAATGTTCTGTGTCTAACCTATGCTCCGTAGGTCTGGCGTCTCGGTCAAGGACGGTTCTAGTTTACAGCTCCACTACCTGGGATTGAATCAAGTCATGCCACGGCTTCTGCTGGAGCCCAGGGCAACTCTAGCGCCCAGTCAGTCTCCACAGGCAGAGCTCTCAGTCTCTGGATGGAGGCTCATGCTCAGTGTCAGGTGTCAGGTGGAGTTATCCGGCCCCCAGAAAGAGGACTCCATTGTTTGTGAAAGCCCCGGTCATTGTCACACCACATTTCTAGCTGCAAGGAGAGATGGGACAGGAAGGCTTCTAAAGTGATTTGATTCTCTGTTAGTGGAGGTAACTGTGAGGGGAAATGTGCTTTATTTCTACAGTAAGCACACGTGCATTTGGGAAATGCTTCATGGGTTGAACAGCTACATCTGCCACTGGTAAAACTGCACATGGCACAGAGATCCGCTTGAAAAAAGAAGGTCATGAAAACAAAAAGGAAAAGCAGTCAATTTGTGATATTAAGTAACCACATATGCTCGCAGCTCTCCCTTTTCTGTACATAGACTGCTTTTCCTCTAATGAGAATTATTTATTTGAGTTTATATTGAAGAAAAAGAGAAGCGATGAGAACTCAAGAGGCTACATAAAGTTCTCCTTGAAGCAAGAGTGAATATGATAGCTGTCACTCCGTGTTTTCGCACTTGTCTTATCAGTGGGCAGCCAGTCACATAACGGGTGGTTATTGTCATGTTGCTGCAGTCAGTCCTGCACAGAGATGTTAAAGTGACCTGACCACATGAGTGCTTGACTCTCAGATGACCCTGTCGCACACACAGTCTCCAGAACAGCACTGCACATCTGTGATTGATCCAATAAGCATCAAGGGTATGAAGAAAAAAAAAAAAAATTTCCTTGCACAGGAAGAACCTTTGTGAAAGAAATGAAAATGAGAGAAGGCAGCAATATAACTCATTAACTGACTGATTATATAATTGATTGTTTGAATCAGTGTTATGTGAATTTACAAGGTCATATGGTTTTTGAGAAATATAAGAATTAATGTTGAAGCTGCTCCTATAAAATTTCAGACTCGAGCTCTTCACTCAAAGAAATCCACACCTGTATTGTACCTTCAGGCCTTTTTGCAGCTCCACAGGCCACTATGCTGTCTACTTAGCGCTTCCTCCTCTGATCTACTGTGGTATCACTCCACCTGGTCTTCGCTCCTCTCACCACTTGATTGACCTTCCCACTTCAGACGAGTCAGAATTGCAGAGCTGCTTCCAATCTTCCATCCTAAGCTGAACATCACCTTCTACACACGGAAATGAAAACATCTCCCCCTCATTTACTGTAATTTGCTCTCTGAGGAAGCCCATTCGATTTCTCCTTAACTGTAACATTTGTATCTACCTCTTGCCTTTTTCTCCGACATGTAACAAAAACATAGTTCTGACTTACTTTTATGATTTTACTAACTTGTGTAATCAGATTCACTCCACTTGCTGAAAACCATGATATTCACAGTCAGTCCCAGCAGAATAGTATTGTTATACCCACTGTTTGAATGACTGTTGACTGTATTTCTTAAATGGTGAGTATTTGATTTTATTTATTAGTAATGTTGATTTATCTTATTTTATAGTATTCTAGATGCTGACACTTAACCGTGTGAATGACCTATAGTTGTGCTACTTTTAAGTAATGAGCTATCAGTTGACACTAATATGGCAAAAACACAATAAAATACATTTTGTGATACATTTTTATAAGGTAAACAATGAACCTTGAATGCAGTCATTCTCAAAAAATACTTTCTTTTTAAAATAGTCCCGGTTCTTTTCAAAATGCATTTTACAGTGTATGAAGCTAATACTACAATTTCAGAAGCAGCATATAACTGTACAATGAAACAGTGTCCAGGGACTGAAGGGCTTAACCTTGTAACATTGCATTGAAAGGTTATTCCTTCAAAATACATTTTTAACTGTAATTTTTTTTTAAAATTTTTTTTAGTTTCTTTAACTAGTAAAAACATAAAACGGATTAAACTGCTACTTAATTGCAGGCACAGTGAATTTCAGGCAGATACTCTATTTTTTTTGCCCTTGCAGACATAGGCGAGGTCTGATCTTACACAGTTGCATGCCTTCTGGTGTTTACAGCAGGAAAGTGATGAAGTATGAGTCTGCTAGTCAAGACTTGCATGGTAATTAACAAATGATGTTTTGGCTAACAAAGCATGGCCTTGATGGGGCTGCATTACTTTCACGGAGCCCCACAGCTAGGCCGCTCACAAGGATGCTGCTTAATGGAGTTAGATGAATGGACTGTGACTTGGACCAAGCAGGTGGAGCCACCACAACCCCCACCTAGACCCCTGCTGACTCAAACTCACACTCACACATGCATATGAACGCACAGATACTCATTCACAAATGCAGACATGCACACGGACCAATACACATTCACATCATCCTCAAAGGAGAATGTGTACAGCTGCAAGGTGAAACATGGCAAAGAGGAGACCAATTATCCTGCAGACAGATGACTCGGGGTGTGGGAGGCCTGATCATTTTTCCTGCCGCGGTTTGAAACCCTGCTGCTGCTGCCGGCTGCTGACAACTGGTCTCCTCTCCAGCACTGTTTATGGTACTGTCCACTTTAAAGGCTGTGCTCTTGTGAGAATATGTGAGAGATGCTAACACAGGATCGTGCTATAATCCCATTTAAAACGGCATACAACTCTAAATTTAATTCAGCAAGGTCAAAAAGTCAGTACAGTTTCGACAGAGACCATCGAAGGGGGTGGAGAGTAAAAAAAAAAAATTCTACTCAACAACAGCAGCCCTCCATAAAAATCATTTACATAACTTGTAGTGCACATCCAACAGAAAACAAGATTTGATTATATATTTTTTTTGTTAACCCAGAAAAAAAATTAATAATGTTACTTAAAAGCCCCCTTGAGCATGCCCTTGGTGAGGAGAGGGCCAGACTGTATTTTGAAATTCTCAAAAAAAGTACTGACACTGTACCTTTTAATTACTTAATATCCAAGCAGTACATTCACAAATGTCAATTATGGTAATGTGCGTGAGAAATAAAGCTGAGAATAGAAAATACTGCCTTAAAACACTTCAAAAATCTTTGTGACACCAAAAGCAGCTTCAAAGGCTGATCTATCCACCATGACTCTCTGCCTGATGGCAGAGATGTAAGACCTAAAAAAATATAGAAAAAACACTTCGAAGTTGACAGAAAAAACATGGCGCTTGAATGATGTATGTGTTGGAATGGTTTCATTTAAATTTTGAAATCTGTCTGTTCTGTCTCCCAGTTAGTTTAGGGCCGCTGTATGTTTGCATTGATGCTAAATATGGTCTTCATTCCTCACTGAACAGAGAACCCTTTTATGTTCACTCAAATTTTGATTATGATGCATTGTGACAACAGCTGAATGCTGATTTTTGTTCATTTCTACAACATACATCACAACTCCAGTGGACAACTAACAACCTGCAGCACCATAGTGCACTTTCAAACACTAGAGGTAAGTCCACTTCTGAAAAATGCCCAAAGGCAAAGGTGCTTTGTGATAGAAAAGAAAAACAAAATCGATTTTAAATGTTTTGGTAGAGGACGCCATTGGAAAGAAAAACAGAGGGTTTTTAAGTAATAAATGTATTAATAAAATCACCTCTAAGGCATTTTTGCATAAACAATAAAGAGAGCAGCAAATCTGTGGAGTTTACATGGTTATTTTTTCTGCCACTTGGCCTGGTAAATTTGGCAAAATTTAAATTCTTGTGCCATAAAAACTAGACTTTAGGTCCCAAAACTGCGGTTAAGTTTGTTAGGACTGATGATGTAAACCATAACATTCAAAGGAAATAACCTTAAAAACCAACCAAAAAAACAACTGATATTTACAGTCATTAGTAAGAGGCACCCTCTAGTGGCCATAGTAGTGAGGTCAGGTGACATACAATGAACTGCCAATATTCGTAAATGTAGAAAGGTGGTGTAGGTGGATAGATACAAACATACCCAGTTTTTTTTTACTAAGACACTGCTGTTTGTGTCACATGTGAAACCAAGAGTTGATGTTGACCTTTAACATGCTTCACTTACATCGTATATGTAACATAACAACATAATCATTTTAACATAAAACCATTAGCTCCTTGTCAGCCTAACCGAGAATAATTTGGTGCCTAAATTTAAGCAAACTGCAACAGTCTGTCAGTATTAATGTTTCACAAGTTAAGTCTCATATAGTGAAGGTTTTGTGTGCCTGCTGCTGGTACTTTCCGGTCATGCAATTGACCAATGCAGTCTTATAGGTATCAGGATGTGTTGTAGTTTTCAGTGACTTGATAACATGATGTCGGATCACTATTTTTTCACCTTTTTTTACTCAATTACTCAATTATTTTTTACAGATGTATGACTACGTCCATGTGATCAGAAGAAAAAAATCTGAAACATCTTTTAGTACCAATATCTGAGCTTAAGACAGGTCTTGGTTGATTTTGTTGGGCAACCTACTGAATATATGTAAATAAAATTAATCCATAATACAGTACATGAAGTAGAGACAATACTAAACTAAAACACAATGTGACCTCGGGAGATAATCTACACAACATCACGACAAGTTCCTTAGTCAATGAGAGATTTCAGAATAAATTAACATAAGAATTTCCCCTGAGGACTATTCTAATCAGAGTATACTATCGTTTTCTGTTCCTGCTTAATGAATCATACGAATTATAGTCATATTATAAATGGCAAGTCTTTGCAGGGCTATTAGTTTGTTTCTTTAGGGGTCTAATAGAAGACATGCTTCATTTAGGGCTCTGTAGTGTCCCGCAGCAACACAGAATGAATTGCATTATTTCCAACAGCTGCCATTTTCCAATGATCTTATCAGAAGTGCACTAACATAATGTGGCGGAGGAAGTTATTATTCCAGACCAGCCGTCTCACTCTCACTCCATAATAGCATTCATCTTTCTGAGCAGGTCTTTTACTTTCAGCTCTTCGTCCTCCTCGCACATTTCCCACACATTCTTTCTTAATTACAAAAGATGGATTCCGTCAGTAGATACATGCCTGACCAAGATTTATATTCAGCCGCAGTTTGCCTTTAACTGTCATTTTAATGCTAATGCCGCCTGCTTTATTAACTCCCCAGTGTGTAAACCATGTTTGGTGGAATATGCGATCGCCTGAATGCAATAACACCTCATTCAATTCGTTGATTAAATTTTGGTGCATCTAAAGAGGTGTCCGTAGAGATTTCACTGAGTGGGACAAATATTCCTTCATCCTATTAATGGCCCCAGACTTGCCTTTCCTCTTACTTATTGCAGATCTGTCTGTGTCCCCAACCCCCACCACCGTCACCACCACCGCCGCCACCAATCTGTGAGTTGAGTGCTTGATTCTCGGCAGCCTGTCTGACAGAGATCGAAACAAGTGCTCCTCGAGTGCACCTTTTTTTCAGGCCTCATGTAGGCCTAATCACGGAGCACTTATCACCTGCTTTGCCCTTCACACTTGTTTGTCATCACAAAGCAGCAGATAGTTTCATGCCTCCGTCTCCCAGACCATTACAGTCCCAGTCAAGGTATTGACGTGCAGATGCACAATAGTAGTAATTTATCATTTTCTCTGAATATACTTTGGCATTGTAGCTCTTTTGCCAGCACATATTCACATTTTCAGTCTAAAAAAAAACGAAAAAACCACACTGCATTTTGTTCCAGTAAATTAAAGACAGTCGGGTTTTTCAAAAAGATAACAACCTTATTTTATCCTCACCATTATTTACTTTGGAGTCTATTTAATGGGTTCACAGAGGTTTTTTTTTTTAAAAGGTCACAGAGTTTGTTAAAGGCAGAGTTTCTTGACCAATAATCCCTGACGAAAACACAGGAATCATAAAAATTGAACTTGCTATGCCAGGGTTTTTTAACGATTGATAATTACATAATCATCTTTTTGGACAATGTGTGGCAACGCTATCATGGACACGAATTTCAGAGCCTGAGTTATCAAAACATAATAATGATAATGATTATTTGCTATTTCTTCCAACCCAGCAGGGGCATGTCCAGGGGGTGGCCAGGGGTGTCACGTGCCACCCCTTTAGTCCCAGTAATCTGATTGGCTGCCCCAGCCTGCTTTTTGAAGGTATAATTTCTTAAAAGAACAAAAGATTGAAGCGTTACATTAGATTTATATGGTGCCACCCTAATGTGTTGTGATTGCTTTATTTATCTTTTAATGTAAGTAATTAAATTAACCATTAAAGACAAAAATGGTAGATTGATGCTCTGTCAATACACGTGTGTTTGTGTGTGTTTGCTCACACGCATTTATAATTCAGACCACCGGGCTTGGGTGATTGACGTATCACCAAATCCTACATGCCAACCATACATAAGTCAGTGTCCCACCCCAGTTTAAAAAGTCTGCACAGGCTGTGCAAACCCAGTGTCAAAACTATGACCTAATCTTCTCTGGGTGACTCTAACCTCACCTATCCAGAGGTAAGTGGATAACTCGCCGCCCACCAGGTCATTGTTTTCCTAACTGGTCCATGCAAACTCTTGGTTGGTCAGCTCATGCTTTGATATGGTCATGAGTCTGGGGTCAGTTTTTACAGTTTGTGGAATCAGGAGAAACAAAACTCAACCATATTTACGTCTTTTGTCTCCAAAGGGTTGTATTTTTGTTTTTGGTGCGGCTTTAATGTTCAACTTAAACGTAGAAATCCTTCCCTCCAGGTGAAGCTGATGGCAGCAAAACAAAGTTTGAGTTACCACCGATCTTATTTAATCACAATATGACCTTGCTTCTCTCTTCACCTGCCCAAACCACATTAAACTCCAGAGGACACCGTCATAATAGACCGCTTTGACATTACATAACACTAAATCAATTTTTAATAAAGAAATGTCAATAAGTGCCGCTTTAATATAACTGCAAACACTGTGCATTACAAATCAGAGGTCAACTATAAAGAGCAAATTTAAACTGAGAGGATTATTTTCTAAACAGTTTCACTTTAGAATTACTATACATATAAAATAAACATTATATTTTTAATTACAGCAGATGCCAATAATTTTGACAGTTTGCACCTGTGGGAGATGCTTTCCTCAGCCGCTTTCTTTGAACATCAGTGAAAGTCTTCGATGGTTATTCATAAATATGTGCAAAACTCTTGTTAAAGGGCTCAGTTAATGCATTATTCAAAAGTGATTGAGGAGCAGCTTATTATAGACTGCTATCAAAGTGTTGTAGTGTGTTGTAGTTCTGCGAGGTCCCCCCCCCCCCTTGATGTGTGCCCAAAGAAACAATACAGCACACAAAGCAACAAGAGCTGGGACTTTAAAAACATCAATCTCATCGTGCCAATCAATCTCGTGAACATTTCCACCTTAAAATGGATTGCCCTCATCTTGCCTATACTCGTAAATACCATCATCTCAGTGGAGAGGCATCTAAATGTCCTAAGAAGCAGAATAACAAACTTCACTCCCTCCCTCTAGTTTGCGGATCAAAGCAGCCACTTTCGACATGAATGCGGGGACATGGTGGTCTGATTACTTTAATAATACATGAGAAATCTAATGAACATATTCAGAAAACGGTGTGTCACCCGTCTGTGCGGCGCTGAGCGTTGATTAAAGTTTACCTGTTTGGCATTTAAATAATGAACAAACACTGCAGAGAAATGGCAGCCATTAACCTTTCATCGAGCCTCTCTTATGCTAAACTGCAGCGTATCAAAACGTTCCGATTTTCTGGTTCCCATTTTCCACCACATTACCCTTCTAAAAAAAGATTCCAACTTTTTTTTTTTTTTTTCCCGTCAACAGGAAGGTCTGTCAGAGAGATTCCAGCTATGAGCCATCCAACAGGCTGACATTGTATTGATGGGGCTGTTCTTTTCTCACAGTTCAGGACCAAGTGATCTACTTTTTAAGGTTTTGTAGTGAAAGAGATGTTTGTGATATATACTATAACAATATCAAACAGCTTTTTTAACCATTCACTTAAAAATCTATGTTCAGAGTTGTTGTCTTTTAAAACAAAATTAGCTTATATTTACTTGACTTTTTCCCATCACAGTCTCTTGTGTTGATCCATCGTTGCTCACATTTCCTACCTCACATGAAGTTTGCAAAGAAGATATTTTTAATAAAAACACTGCTTTTACCCATATTTACTTGCTACAGCAGTCTTCTTCCCTTTGCTGGCGAATTGTTGTGCTTCTGTGCTCATAATTGCACTTACAGATCAATATAATAGTGGGGAACAATTTGCTGAAAACGTCTAACACATAACCCACCTCTTTGTGCAGTGCAGCAAAATGTGCAGCACAAACTGAGAGGGACCCACTGGTCAAAATGTTGCTCCGCTGCTCTGCTAATGATCAAGAACCCCACAGTGTGCCATTAACTTATGATAAATACATTCATTTTATTAAATCAGCCCAATTTATTGTCTAATTGTCTAATCTCATTTCCAGAACTAAATATGGTACTTTTTTAGGGTTAGAAAAACAAATTACTCAGACATGAGTAAAATAAAAAGAATTTCTTTGAAAACATGATCAGCAAACAGCATGGTGTCTAACATGCACTGTTGATAAAGGTTAAAGCTCTTGAGTAATAAAAAAAAACCAAAACACTTGTAACAAAATCGGTTGAGGATCTTAAAAAAAAAAGTTGTTCAAGGCTTGGCTAAAGACAAAAACAAAGCAAAGCCCTCCACTTCCACCGGGATCTGGTTAAGTTTACATGAAATAAAGTAAAAAATTATAACACACTTGCAAAAAAAAAAAAAAAATCAAATTGAAAACATCCCTTTTTTTGCCATAAAACTGGCTGGAAAATTACCAACCTTTTGGTAAGAGCAGCCCTTTTTTAATGTTTTAAACAGCAAGTGGAAGCAAAGTGGTCTCTCATCTTCCCCCTGCTAAGATAGTCAGCTCATATAAAAGGAGTCTGAGATATATGTCTTTAGTATGTATTGTGAAAACCTTGATATGAGTCATATGAAACATACCAACTGAATGTGTTTGTGGTTTGAAGAAATGTTGTGCCAAAATTTCATTATGGTGACCGAGCTGTTACAAAAACATTAATTTGGTGATGTCCTCATGTGTTTAGCCTTTGGTGGTAGTTTAATATGACTTTGACAATCTGTTTCTGTGGTAGAAAGATGCTGTTGTTCAAACATTTTTGACATGACCAGAACAATTTTTTTTTCTGTAAAATGTATTCAAGTATCTTTCTCTGTTGCTGTATGTCTGATGACGCTTATAAATTTTGGTAATTTATTTTTTCCATGTTAAGGACACCGGTGGCCTGCTGAGCTCAAATTCTGTTTGCACTGTTGGAAGCTTTTGCAACTCACAATTTCACTGTTAACATGCTGCTATATGGATTGCTAAAAACAAACTTCATGTCCTCCATTTTCTTCGATTAAGATTTTTTTTTTTACAGGCTGTGAATCTACAGTTAACACTCAACCAAATACTGTCCATGTCTTTCACAGCAATAAAGTGGCAAAACAGGGTGTCTGCTTGTCCTGCTGTGCCCGCAAACTTCTGTTTCCTTTTCAAAGAGAAGTCTGTTTTTGTCAAGCATAAGTTTTAGCTTCAACTAAGCCCCCAAAAATTTTGAAAATAGGGACATTTATTCTTTGCTACAGGAAGTGGTACTGTAGCTTGTTAAAAGGCACTTTTTTAAGAAATAATAACAAAGCTTCTTGTCATCTTTCGAACACTGGACTTTTTTTTTTTTTTTGCCAACTCTTTCCAACAATCCAGGCTTGTAATTAAAAGGAGATCTAAACTAACAAAATATGAGTTTTTAAATAGCTGAGAACAAAGACAGACATCTTAAAAACTTCTAAGAATCAATACACTGGTATGCTTCCTCTCTGTTAAATGTTTTTTTTAAAAAACATGATTTATGAGGACTTCACAACAATAAAAGCTGATGGGAGAGAGGTACCCAATGCTTTTTTTGCTGGGACTTCATGCACCACTTTGTATGGTGTGTTGATCTTTTAACAGTGTATACAGTCATGCATCGGCAGACAGCAGCAGCAACTCTGAGTGCATAAAAGCCTCTAGTAATAAACATTTGTCTTAGTTATCTAGAGGCTAACATTAGTATGTATTAAGTTAGAGTGCTTTTACTGGACATGTAAAAGAAGACATGTGGTGTGATGAGTTCAGTTTTGTCTGAAATATAAACCGGCTTGTTGACAATAGATGACAGTGATACTGGTAGTGTGCTGACAGATAATTGCACACAAAAAAATACAGTAACTGCTTTATGACATTTAAAAGCAGCCAGGTGGAAATTTGAGAGATGTCTGGTTAAACTGGCGGAAATAAATCTGTCAGGTTTGGTGCTAATGTTCAGCATATGGTCCCCAAAAAAAACTGTGACAATCAACACCAAAAGGTGCAAGTTTCTCTAAACAACTGCACAAGGAGCCATCTGTGGGACATGTTGTGGGATAATCCTTTTTTTATTTTTTTTTTTAAGGAAATGTAAGAAAAACAATTGCCAAAAATTTGAAGACTTGGCGCAGAAATGTCTAATAGCTTCTCTTTGACATGCAAATATAAGTCAAGTCTTTGTAGTCTTATAGCTTAAGCATTGTGCAAAGTTACTGTCAAATCAGACACAAAATGTTTCATTTCCAGGAACTGTAACTGCTCCTCTAATATTATTACTGTCAAAAATACTGTTTGCTTTTTATCAAAAGTTAAAAACAAGAGCAGATATCAAAAGGAAATAATGAGATTGAATTTTAAAGAAAGTATATTTCTTGGAGGATTACTTTTTTTTTTCCAGACAGTTTCTTTAAAAAATCTTGAAGCCCATTGTGTAGTTGGAGAGTGTTAAAGTTGGAGCTTGTGCTCAGCCTGTGGCTTCTTCGTGCTTAGACAGGCAGAGCACAAACAGCTCTCAGACCTATAATGACTTCGGATGAGGGGTTGTAAGAAAAACACTTCTTCTAACAATGTCCTGAACTCCTGAAATTCCAGACACTGAAACCTCCCTTGGGGAAAATCCTGAAAATGAAAATAGCTTAAAAAAAACAAAAAAAAAACACCTCTGTATACTGTCAATAGTGAAAAGACATGTTCAATGTTGACATTTTGCCATTAATTACCTTCTATTGTCCATTAGCACAATACATTTTAGAGAAGCACAATACTGGAGCTGCTCTGGTTGTTCACTGAAATTTATGCTGCTGGGTTAAAATCCCACTGGTGGGACATGATGGCCAATTATTTGCCTTGACTGATCATCTCATCATTTGCCTCACCTGTTGGGCTCATTGTGTTTGCCTCATTCCAAAACCTGGTTGCTATGTTTTTAGAGAGACCAACAGAAAAGCTCCTTTCACTCCTTTTACTTTAATAACTAGTTTGGTTTGGGCTCCATATGTCTGTGGCCAGTTTGTCTGTGGCCAAACATTTTTCTCTGTCTGTTCCAGTAACAGCTCGTTTTGTCGTAATTCAGGAGAGGTCTATATAAAGGTTTGTGAGTCTGAAATTACGTATTAGGTGTGTTTTGAATCTGGTCATACAAAGCAGTATTAGACACCTGAAAATATAAAATATAAATAAAAAATATAACAATAAAGTATAATATATTTCTTGTAAATATAAAGGACTATTTGAATTTAGCATAAAGGAGCCATAACTCACGTAATTCACTGCCATCCTGCTTCAGTTTCTGTGAGTGGCAAATTAAAGCCCCTGTTTGTAGGATGATAAGATTTCTGACAGCTGTGACTCTCAGTGGTAGCATAAATGAGACACTATGACAGACCGCATATACACAAAGAGAGTTTTAATATATTTGAAGGAAGTTTAGCTGACAAAAATCACTTGTTAACAGGTAAAAAAAGATCTCAGTCGGGGGAAAAAAGAAATCATTACCTCTAGGATGAGACAGGATACAAACCTGAGATGTCAAGTGCATTTTATGCCTCTTCACAACTTTCACAGCCTAACTTTTCACTGCGGCGTATTACATTTACACTTATTTATGTGTCTGCATAAACACTGGCTTCGACTACATTACTTGGCGACACCTTTAGATGCTCCAGAGCTTCTTGACTCTTACACTGACTATTGTGATCTTGCTTAAAAAGTATTGACATTATCATCCAGATTTCATTTCAAAATGTCAAAACTAGAGCTGTAAAATCTTCACATTATCAGATAATCTGGGTTGAACATTGGTAAAATGGTCCTTGACTAGATTTCACCCCTCTAAAGAGAAGATAAATCGATGACAAAACTCCTGTAGTTTGATCCCTACCTAACCCGGTCCTGTCTCATATTTTCCATCAAGCTTAAGTTTTTCAGCTCAAGTCGTGGTTGAATCAGAGAGTAGAGTTACTTAAGTTAACTCTGGAAATTTAGAAGTGGACGAAAGTGAAACTGCTGTAAAAAAAAACTTCAGTGGTCAATATCACGATTCCATTTGACACAAATTGTGAAGGTGAGTGTATTTGGGATTAAAATTTGATTTGTTTGAGCTTTGGCATCAAAATCTGTCACAGATACACAGTAGTGATGGCTCGCCAGAGACGGCACACTTGTATTCTCTATTAGAAATAATGCCCTTACTTTGCACAATTTTTTTTTAATTTGCACTTTTGGTGTGAAATCCCTGATAGACTGAAGTGCTGATTCCCGCTGTTCTGACTAACCCCCTAAATGTAAAATCTTTTTCTTTACAAACAAGCTCAGACAAGCCAAGTGTACTCTGCCTGCTCAGCATGAAATAAAGGAGGACCAAAGTGAAGCTGTAATGATTTAAAACAAAACAAAAGTGGGGAGTAGAGAGGGTGCAATGGGCTCTCTGTTTGCTGCTGCAGGTGGTAGCTTGAACAACAAGACACACAAGCTTATTATAGCTGTGATTCTGTTTGTTTGGGGGCTTTTACAGAGGTCAGAAATTGTCTCATGCAGCTTTAATTAAGTTTTAAAGCACATGAGAAAACTTTTACAGAAGCAACAGATGTAATGTGTGAAATATGCAGCTATTCTTTCAATGGATAAAAGGTAAACAGAGCTTACTTAATATAATGCTACATATCTTTTTTATGTTTAGGGACTTTTTTTTAAGTTATGTATGGTTTTAACTATTTTATGACAGTGTCTCTCTGCAGATATTACACAAGAAATACTGTATAAGAAATGACGGCATTTCATTTGTAAAAACAGGTCAAGAAACAGGATTCCTTCCTTATATTTTGGCTCACAGAAGAAACTCTTTGTTCCCTTTGGAACATGCTGATTTTGGGTCTGTATTCCCCCCTGATTCGCCCATATGCCTTTGGCAATGTCTGATAACACTCTCATTGTTTGATAGCATTGGAACACACACACATGCACCCAGTCACAAACACACACACACACACAGACACAGACACACACACACACACACAGGCATCACTGCTGTAGGAGGGGGACAAGTGTCAGCTGGAGGCATAGAAAGATAGGCCTCCCCCGCTACACAGTTAATCTTAATGAAAAACGAGTCTGCCTCCAGACTGGGGACTTTGGCTGACATCCATTGATGTTCTTTCCTCAATGTATTTTTTTTTCAAATATATATTTTTATAAAGCATCATGGAGCCCAAATTGAATGTATTTTTAAGTTGTTGAAACTACTACTCAGCTATCTTGTTAGACTTGATTTATGACATGTGCGGTTTGTGCATAATGAGTCATCTGTGCAGACGACCTTAAACATCAATCAGTCGATGATCTGACCTGACGTCACCAGCAGATATCAACTTTTCCAGTGATATAAAACTGAGAAAAGCATGACATTTAAAAAAAAAAGGAAGATTATTCGGTGTTTGTCTTTTGAACAGGATCAACTGATTAAAACAAAGCTTTGTACAATTCATACAAATATTTATTTTACTTTATTATGCAGAGCAAGTTTCATTCTACACTATTATACCAAATTACAGTTCATGCATACAGGAGACAGTGTTTTTTTCCCCCTGTTTTTATTTAAATCACTGTCTAATTTTGATGGAGAGAGGGTTTTGAGGATTTAATTGCAATATTTGATTGAATATTAATGGGAATTACGCCTGCAGCTTTGTTAAAAGCAGCTTCTCTGGCTGTTGTTCTCAGATAAAGAAAATATTTAATGTGGAAGAATGTTTTGTATTACTGGGCAAACATGTAATTACTGCAGCTCTCTGCTTGCAGTAAAACTGGGCTACTTCATTAACTAAACTTGTCAACTTGTCAACTTCATGCAGTAAAAGTTTGTTTCATTTCAGTTTTTCAACTTTAGTCCTGGTCTTTGATTCTTTTATCTGTAGGTTTCATTTATTTCCTTTATTTTTTCCCAAATATTGTTATGGATTAGCAGCCCGAGGCACAATGCAAGTTGCAATAAAAGAGCAACTAAAATAACTAACTGCATGGAGAAGAAATCTTTTTTTTTTAATGTTCTGCAATAACCCAGGCTGCATTTACTGAACTGCAGATCAGAGATTACTGCTGCAATATGTCATACAACAATTAATTTGAATTTTAATATTGATGTAAGGCTAAAAGGTGAATTAATAACTGCATGCATTTACTTAAGTTAAAGAGAGGTCAACTACAACTAGAAGCCGTATAGCAGCTCGGTCAGAGTGCAGCACAGCCTGAATGCATTTCCTCTCTTACTGTAAACAAGTGCCTTCAGCTGCTTTCTGACCTCTTGCGCCTGTCAAATGTTGGACTCAGTGCTGTGACTTCCAATTTGCTTGTCTCATTGTTGCAGAAAGGGTGGGAGGGCAGGCCCTGTCAAGTTCGGTCTCCAGACAGACATGGAGCTCGGTTAAAGTGTCGTGTCCCTCCAGGAAGCTCCCCCCTGGCAGTGTTTCTTTTTGGGGGGTTCCTTTGCATGACATTGTGTATTAAGGATCCAGAGTGCGTTGGTGAATAAAGGGGGTTTGACACTCTGAACCCTGAATGGCCAACGGCTTGGACACTTAATTAGGTCCTCACAGTTCTGTTCACTACTCATTAATGTAAAGGATTGAAAGGGCAGTTTACTGAACAATGAAAAAATCAGTCATTATTTTCTCACCCCTCCCCAAGGTCAGCTGAAGTTTTTTTTTTGTCTACAAGACAAGTCTGCAGTTTCACTGAGCACCAACCCTTGCAGCATTCTCCTAAACAACAGAATTAAATTACTTGTTTTTAAACATAAAAAGACAAAGACGATGAAGCCCAGAAATTCCAAACGGATTTGTAAAGATGGTATTTACACCCTATGTTGAGCTTAAATCTTCACTGTAGCTGCCAAGCTAAGATTGTTAGCACACGACCCATCTGAAGTGGGTTTATAAGATTAGATGCTTCTCTGTCTGGAACATACAGGAAAAGAACATACTCTTACCATCTTATATACATCAGCTCTAAAATGTAATCTAAATGTAGGTAAATATTGAGGCAGTAGATATAAGATGTATGATTTAACATAAGATCCATTAGAGGCACTTTTTGCTGCAGCGTAACCGGACCTGTTTCTGCGGCGTGTGATGCAAGCGTCTGGGTTGCAGGTAAACACTTAGGTATGCAGAGATCACAGGTCCCTTTGATCTTGTCCAGCTGCAGTTTAGATGGAGAAATCCTAACTTAGTAGCTACGCTGAGAATTTTACTATTGAAGGGCGCAAAACGTCTACTTCAAACCGGTTTTTGTATATTTGGATTAAGCAGCAGTCTGAGCTAAATGAAGTCACTGTGTGGGTTTTTATGTAATGAAAAAAGACCCCAGCTTCCTCATTTATTCAGATATATGGTGCTATTGTGTTTGCTGTGAATCTCCCGATATATTTTCTGGACTCAAAAATAGAAACAACTTTTTATTGACATCAGGATGACTGTATAATGGCTGGATTTTCATTTTTGCATAAACTGGTCCCCTTAGACTCTTTTTTGACACAATGGTACTGAAGCTCTCCTCACTGCTGTGTTCAGTGCAGGCATAGCACCCAAAGTTCAACCTGGTTGACCTTGGTTTACCCGCTTTGGTCTGGATCTTGAATGGTTAAATGCCTCTGAGCCCATGAAAAACAACATTATCGCCCTAAGGAATACTGGTGAGCTGGGAGCAGAATTCCTTTCCAGACTTTATTGAAATGCTGTGAAGCAGAACAGCGAGATAAACAATGATGCATGTGAATTGAGTCTGCCGCCTGAAAGGAAACTATACAAGTAAAGCAGTAAGTGTCAAGTCTGTTACTGACTTACTGAGCTGTTTGCTTTGTGAGAACGTGATGGAGTCTCATACAGTATTTTATGACCAGGAAAAAGATTTAAATGACTGCAAAACCCTGGAAACACCATGACTCAGCAAGAAGATAAGCACTTTATAACTCCCTTTCTCCGAGCATATATATTTGAGAAAGAAATTGATGTATGATAAAAAAACAATCTGTGTTATCTAAACCCACCACACACATTGTTTTTAGCTGTTGGCATGTGTTCTCCAGATGTGTTGAGTCAGTGCAAGCTCCTAATTGGATGCTACTTGACTAAAATCTCTTATTTTATGATGGGAAGTGTTTGTGTGAGGCTTTGTTGACAAGATATTTAAAAATCTCATCGGACCGTTGCTAAAAGATTCTTGGTCTTTCAAAAGACTCCTCACACACTCTCATTTCTTTATCAGAAAAGCTCTGAAGTACACCACCTTTCAAGCATCCAAGCATACGCCTTGAGCCCGAACCACGCTTTTCTTCTGGCGTCCGTGTGTTGTGTTGTGTGTTGTGTTGTGTGTTGTTGTTGTGTGTTGTTGTGTGAGCGTGTAGCGAAAGTTGCAGGTCTAAAGCAATTATGTGCCACAGACAAGCCTTTTGTTACACTACGACAAACCAATTTCCTGAATCTATGCCGGCCAAGTGACTCATCACTTTGGTTTTTTCAGGATCCTTAGCATACAAGTAACACGCAAGGGGGGGGGGAGCTTTGAAATAAGCAATATTTCTTATCTAAATAAATCAATAACTGTCATCTACGCTCCTCACAAGATCACTGAATTCTCAATTTATGCACCTGCCTCTCGTTTCAAATAGCGAGTGATCGAAATAGTGAGGCAAACCAGCTTCATAATGCTAGGATTGTTGTTAGGTGAACTAAATTGAAAGGTTCCATTAAATAGAGGGCGCCTCATCAGGTCTGAATAATAATGACATTGGTGCCCATCTCATAATAAGTCTTGGCTTTATGTGGCAGACAGCTTGAGCGGCCCAGGCTGAAATTGAATTTGGTTCATTTCCTTTGGCTGTCTAAATCTTTTGTGCACTTCTCCTCTACTTGGCATTGATTGTTACTCCAGATACTAGCTGCATCTAGGCTAACTTCCATCCATGGGCGCAAACACCACACACACACACATACACACGCACGCACAGGCACGCACACAGGTTTGTGTGTGTGTGTGTGCTCTTAAAAAAGCATCACGGGAGTAAACAACCACTTAAAAGGAGAATCCAGAGAAGTAAAGAGGTATTCAGCTGAGAGTTTCCAGTATCCAGTATCCTCTATTTTTTAACAGTAAAGTCTAAAGTCCAATATTTTTTTAAAGTCTCAAAATCATAAACACATTGAATCATACTGAAATAAGCTCAAATTAAACTTCAGTATATTCTGTAAGATAGGCTGAGTCCAGCTCAGGCTGTTTTTTTTTGGGTAATTTGTGCCATTAATTTTAGCTAAATGAATTGTCTGCCTATGAAGAAGGAATGATAGCCGACACTCAGCCACAGACTCTCAGTTTAACCTGGAGCACAAAGAGGCCGGAAAAAGCAGATATAGGCAGCCTGGATAAACAGCATGTAGAGCCAAAACATCCACCTAAATCCACTTTTAAATCCCAAAAGTTTTGAAAAAAGAAACTTTGCGCCCTCCTCCTGCCTGTAAACGGCTCCAGATCAGAGCAGAATCTGCCTGCAGGTCTCTCCTCTGGAGCTCCCCGGTGCTCAGCAGCTGTCTGTCTGCAAACAGCAGCTCTGTCCCCGGGCCTCTCCACACAACACTCAGCAGAGCCACGGAATATTTTTACATCCACCTCTGTCAATTAGGGATTTATTTTGGCTCAGACCAGGGTTGGTGATTATTTGGACAGTGGATCATGACTTACAGTCAGCCAAGCCATGTTTGTTGGATTTATATGTCTTCTGATCTTCTGATCTGATGGGGGTTTTTTGTCTATAATGGAATATATGGGCAATAATGGTTGCTTCTTGGTATTTTGTGAGCTTATTTCGTATAAATCAGAGTAAAATGTAGTGATAAAAGGGGAGCAAAGCTCAAAAGAAGATAAATCTTGACCAAATTTCTCCCACATTTTAAGGAAATGAGAATCTTTCTGGATACACAGAGCTGCACCAAACAGAAAAATTGGATCCAAGCTTGATTCTTTGACTCTTTTACTTAACTCTCTCTGTGGTGTAATATTCCCTTTTCTCTACATATTCCAGTTGACTTACTTTCAAGTCCCTAAGTTAACTAATTTAGTTTTAGTTTGGCCCTGTCCAATGTTTTGTTGGATTCTCTGCTCAGTGCATTATGGGACTGGCTCCTGACCTTATGACCCTGAATGAAGAGAGATATGTGAGGCAAAAAGACATGAATGAATGAGGGTGAATGGTCTCCATCTCATTAATTGTGATTTTAATCAAGGTGAACAGTAGGCAGAGTGTTCTGTTAAACACACTCACTGTTGTCCGTCCAAGTTTTTCAGGCTTGAGTTTGTCAGATTGCATTTTGGAGAAGCACATGGTGTTGTTGGGACTCAGTTGCTGTCATTGTTTCAATTTTGGATCCAAATGTTATGTATTTTAGCTAATTAGAGAGTGTTGGGTCTGGTTCAGGCTCTGACCATCAGTCATGGCATTTTTGTCAAAGCCCTGGGACTCTTTCAGTGCCAGAAATCCTTTTTTTCTTTTTTTTCTTTTTCTTTTTCTTTTTTTTCTCAGACAGCTGCTCCGGCATTTGCCCCCAGATTAGCACTTATGTCAATAATGATCACAGTGTGCAGAAATACATCCAAGATGGTCTGGCCAAGTCTTTAGTACCACTTTGTTTAACATGTCTCTGAGGATGGAGAAAATCCATAATTGGAGAAAACAATTGACTTGGATCTTCTACACAAGTGGACATACAGTAAATTGTCTGAATTGTTTAGAGCAGCGTTACCTACTAATACAATGTTTAACAGTTGTGCCATTAATGATGCAGACTCCCTCGGGGCTCATCAGTAACATGTACCTGCCAGTCTTAATCTGCAGGTGTAGCCATTTAAAAGCCAGGTTTTATCATGGAGGAGAATAATGTGAAACACGAAGGAATGCGGTTTCATGATGTGATCATTTGGATCTGCACTTTACCTGTACTTGTCCTATAAGGGTTAAATGAAATATTTGATTGGGTGTTGAATAACATTTTATCAGATGTAATTTCAGTGTTAAGTACACTAACTGAGTCAAAAATGCTTTGAATCCCTTAAAGAGTCCACTTTGATTCACCCTTAAATGTTTTAAAAGACAGCTAAAATAAAATAACCAAATTTAAAGTCTAAATTTAGCACAGGTATGCTTGTTGAGACAAATAATCATTTGATTGGAACTGATTGATGCTAATGTAGATAAAAGATTTGATAATAAGTTTGCTTGCATTGATGTTTGAACCAGAGAATATTTCCAAAAAAAGAGCCACCTGCTGGTAACTCTGTCCATCAAGGATATGGCTTTAACCAAGAGAAACTAGATTTTGAAATCAAAACTCGCAAAAAAAACATTAACATAATCAGTCATGAATAATTTTTGATTAAAAATACCATAAAGTGCTTGTAAATTTTGCTTAAAAACAGTAATATTATTTACAATTTTATGTAAGAAAGTTCCTTTACTGCCTTTATTCAAATTCCTTATCATTTATTGATGTGGCAGAGGGTGAAAGGAAAAGGCGGAAAACTCTCACATTAATTGGGTCATACCTGAAGTGCGCTGAGGGTATTTGTAGTGAAATCCCATACTCCTGAGAGTGTGTGCTAAGTTCAGATAAGCCTCCACTGCATGGATTCTCCATCTTATCTTGAGCCGGCAATAGGGACTGTGAGATTGAATAATCTGGGGAAGGTTGGAGAGCAATAGTTCAGGCATCCATAGGCTCTTAAAAGCAATTTGACAATGCTTCCACACTCTAATAAGTGTGGCAAGTCCCCTCGCTGTCAGTAAAGGATGCCAAATAAGGGTAGGCTCCTACTTGACATCCTCACTTGTAAGAATATAAAATAACTAATAACTGTGCAGTCTGTTGTGTGCACTGCAATGTCAAAGTCAAAGTCATCTGAGCTCCTCCTGTCAATTTAACCAGTATGCTGCTTTTTTTTTTTTTTTTTTTTTTTAACATGAGATGTCAGTCCGTCCCAGCCTGGATGACTAATTTGTGTCTTCATAATATCAAAAAATGATGAGATTTGTCTTTCAGCACAGTTTTGTGTGGAAACTTAAACAGTTCTCCTTCCTGGAAAAGTCTTCAAATAGCCTGTTTTGATCTACTTGTTCAGTTTACTGACAACCAAGACAAAGACTAACACAAAATTCTTGCTACTGAGAAGCTGGAACAAGGGAATGTTTTAGGTTATTTAACTAATTTATCAACTAAGAATTTTAGCTCTGAAAAAAACAGTTATTATACTTGTTTGGGCTTGACAGGTTATTAAACTGTAACTGAATGGACTGCGACCTTGAACTTAAAATATTTGTGCCAGAGTCAGTCTGACGGATTTCCTTTTCCAACGGTGGCTACAACAATGAAATGAACAAATCCCATGATTCCACACTATTTCATAATGTCAAACACATTTGCTTTTTTGTGATATTTTGTGCCATTAAAAGACAAAACTGGCTATTCTGTGTTTCTTATTATTCAGGAGTCAAATGAAAACACCAAAACAAACATTAAATTAGTCAACCACTTGACTCTTCCTGAGTCTGTTGGTGCCTCTTGAACACAACATTGTTTATTTCTCCTGAAGACATACATTTTTAAAGACAAGCTACAAATACACTGAAGCATTTTTCTAAACAGGCTGAATAATTTCCTAAAACATGTTTAAACTATGCTCTAACAGAAGCAAATGGATCATTCATAGGAGACTATTTTAAGCTGTGGATGTTTTTTGCAGTGGTGATTTTTTAGTAGTTCAGCAGCAGTGCAGTAAAAGTAAACCACAGTTCCCATGTTCCTCATCATCATAAAAAAATATGCCATCAAGTTTAACACTGTGGCTCACTGTCATCATCATTTTTTGATATTTTTTGGATAATAATTGAGGTTTATAGCACAGGAATGAGTCCTTTAAAAACCTTGGATACATAAATCAACAGTATTTGTCAGCAGGATCAAATCAATGTTCTTGACAAGTGATTTGTTGATAATAAGACAAATAAAAAAAATCATGAGCCAAAACCTTAAATGGACTCCATGTTTATTGGTGTCTTGTTATGATTTTTCTGACTAGTTCTCCTGCACCTTTCCCCTCAGACGTAAGTGGTAATTGCTTTCTGTTGTCAACCTTATTCCATCACTTTATGACCCATAAGATACATTTACATACTTACATGAGCTGTTCAGTGAATCCAGAGTTTATGGGGGAAAAAAAATTGTCAAAGATGGAAAATACGAATCTTTATAGATTCATAACTGTCTTCTTGAAGACCAGTGAAGTACACAACCTGCCTGCACAGAGGAGGAAAGAGTGAGAGAAAAAAAAACACACACACACTGTACTATTTTTGAAATATAGAGATTAGAGATCGTCAGCGAGCAAGAGGCTATGAAGTGTGAGCGAAGGAGCGTAAATTGAACCTCACTGCCATAGCACCAGTCAATCAGATAAATAACGGTATAATCGAGTTTTGACCCTCACATGCATAATTCATCTTACATTTTAGCTTTATATCTTTTTTCTTCAGAGTGACTTTGCTGCTTAGGACAAATTGTTGTGGATTTAAGAACATGATGGGAATTAATTTTACTTCCGTCAACCTACAGGTTTTAGGCCAGAGGGATATTACAGTGGTCTCATGAAAGCCAGACTTGGGTTTCTGTGCACATATCACTCTTTCATCCTCTCTTTGAACCGAGATTGCATCAATACTTCTCATGGCAAAATTGATTATTTCTAACATGGATCAAGGTCATAAATACTCTAAGAAGCAACCTTCAATAACACTCTTAGAAAGGCATCACAGTTCAAACACAATCAGCATTTGTCTTCTATGAGCTTTTCCCTAGTTCCAAAACGGCGGTGGGAGTAAATCCAGATTCATTCATTTGCAGCATTTTCATGTGTCACTTCAGTTCTGTTTGTTATCACTCTTGCTAAATAATATTTTGGCTTTGCTTTCTTTACTCTCCTCATAATGACTGATTACTCAAAGACGTTACAAAGCTGACTGATGACACATCACAACCAGCCAGATACCACTGATATATTGAACCAGTGGGAGGTGCAGAAGAGTCACCTGGGTGGAGAAAAATAGAGTGTTTTCTTCCGGCTCCACAGTCCTTGGCAGGTGTATAGGCAGCTCACTCACAACTCCACGGACCACCTGCTGCCAAATCTGATTTAGTGCAGGGAAATATTTTCTCCCCGAGACCCTGCCTTCAGTTTAGAAGGCCAGGCCACATGTTGTGAAACGAAGTAGGCCGCCAAACTAAACGGGTTGTCATTTGCCCACACTGCGTAGCTATTGATTTACTGCTTCTTGCTGCTGGTTTCCTGGAGGGGACTGTGAGCTCTAAAAAAAAAATGCCTGCATGCTCCATCAAAAGAAAGGTTCCCTGGGCCAGACCTCCCGTGAGGCTCAACCGCCAGCGTTTGGCACCATCAGGGGTTGAATAAATGATCAGCTAATACACAAGTGATGGCATTAATTTAACATGTGTCGTTACATAAAAAAAAGGCATCAGCTTGATCGAGTGGGTGTACTATTTGCAACTGTGGCTATTTCTCATTACAATATTCTCAATAAAGACAATTATTTGTATTTATTTAGGATTAGTTATATCAAGTGTGATATCTGTACTGTAATATTTTTACTGCAACACTTACCGAGAGATCCAAAACACAGTGACATAGACAATAATTTTTCTCCTTTTTAAGCATGCTTGATCAATGCAACAAGGTCCCTTAAGTATGTAAAAAATTATATTGAGTTTGGCAAAGAATTTTTAATTACCCAATCCAGCCATTGTTGAACAGAATACTGTTTGTGAGGGCAAACTGTAAAGAAAATTGACAAAATCTGGATTTTAATGAACTAATGTTTTTATCTAGCACTGCTACAATCCAGTTTAAGAAACATCCATATTTTCATCCCTATAGCTAAAAAATCTGATTGATTGATTGATTGATTGATTGATAATGAAACAAGAAATTGTTGCATCCTAGACAAGACAACCAGACAAGACTTTTCCAGTCAAACATACAGCAATTTTTCTTCAACACTTACTAATGCAAACCTAGTTTGATGTAAAATAGGGGCAAATTTCAGCTTGTGCAGTAACTGAACATCATAATAGAATATTGAACAAAATCAGAGAAATCCACTCTGGTTAAGATTTAAAATGAAGACCCTTTTTGGGGTCAATTATTCTTTGTTAGTCTGTGTCAGGTTTTTTTTTTCCCTAAGCATTATGAGAACACTAGACAGACTACACTCCATTTGTAATTATGAGGTGACAGTGCTAACAACTAAGTTAGTCTGACATAGCCATTTAGACTATAAAGGTGTGATCTTATCTGACATTGTCTCCATTTTAAGATCCAAAAGCAATCTGAGCACAATGGGAATAAATATCTCATCGGCATCCTGGCATGACCAGATGACAATAATTACACTGAAATGGCAATTTTAACTGCTGCCAGACTGCTCAGTGGGAGCCTCCCGACATGAAGCTGCTGATTCAAAATGTGCTTTAGCTTTTATTTCATAACGCCAGATAGACACAAACACAATGCAAACAATTTCCATCGGTGCACAGTCACAGCACAAGTCTTCACACAGGGAGAGTTAGTGACAGGTATTTCTTGGTGTTTCCTTCCCAAGTGATCCCAACTTGTTAACCTTTTCCATCTCTAGTGTGAAAAAGTGTTTATTGAAACAGCAGCGAAGGGTTTGGACGTCTAGTGGATGATTGTATCAAACCTGCAACCAAAATCTAGTGTCATTTCAAAAAGTCCAAAAACATAAAAAAAAAAAAGCTTCAAAACTCGTTCTAAATTCTGAGCCTGATTGCCAGAAAATTGAGACACTGATGCAGTTCAATTATTTCAAAAACAAGATCATTACGCAACGTTAATGCAATATGTGTGTGTGATTAGCGCTGGTGGCTGAGGTGTAAGCTGGCTGCGCATTGCATATGATCAAGCCATTACATGCTGCCAAGGCTGGTTATGGAAATAAACTTATAACAGTGCTACCTGATGTTGCTGCCCACTGAGACAGAGGGAGGAATCACATTCATTTACCAGCCTCCAATTAGTGCTGAGCTCGCATCATCATCAATTCACATACTAATTGTCCCGTGTGGCTAGCATAGTATACCACCATCTGTGCTGATCCTCCAACTCTTGAGCAGGTTGTTATTTTTAGGAATCTCAGAAAAGTGGCTGTGGATGTCGGGTACTTGCAGGACTACATTTTTGCTCTTTGTGATTTAAGAGTGTTTAAAGTACTGTCAAAAATGACAGCTTACTAGTGAAACACATAGATGTCAAAGGTAACTAATCAAAGAATAACACAAAGTGAGGTTTGCCATTATAATTGGCAATTTGCTTTGGCTTTCTGTGCCACTTTTACATTTGGTGGTTCATATTTACTTTTAAATTACTCATTAAAAGTAGACGGCATGACCTCACATCAAGATATTTCTAGTGTGGCTACAACCGAAACGTTTCTTTAGCACAAAACATCAATGGTGAACCTCGAGGTTTGCAGCCCCTCAAAATCAAAGAGCAAGGCTTCCCTTTGTAGCTGCCATTTTGTGTTTATGATCAAAAATCACACAGCGAAAACTCCTTCACAGAAAAGGTCAATTTTTCTACCAACCATAACCTCAACAGACCAGAACATAAAGCGGCGAGACAGAAGTTCACTTTCATTTTTTTGAGGGTTGTTGAAAGTCTCTCTGGCGAACAAAAGAAATCACAAACTGAGGCAGGAAATGACAAGACCTTATCACACCAAAAAACACATCACATTTAACATACTGAGTCTTTCTAGTTAAGAACATTTCACACACTTGTAATAAAGGCTGGCTGGCAGTAGATTGCTTTCCAATTATTTGTCTTCAAAAAGAATTTTTTCCCCCGACAGAAACAACAGCCAGGCAACAATATAATTACTTGGGGCACAAAGGCAGCATTAGACTGAAGCTGCTGTGGCAAACAGCAAACAGAACCAGTGAACTGAGAGTGTGTTTAACAGTTTACCCTCAAGTTTAGTCGAGACCTTGCAGTGACACTTAAGTGTTAAGAAAGGTAGGTGGCTGTGAAACAGACCTTAAGGGGTTTAGTAGAGGCCATATCGCCCAGCAGTCTTTTAAAAAACTGTTTCATCATTTTGTTGATGTGAAAGGACATAACAAGAGAAAAACTGCTGCTATGAACTGACCCGAGAAAAAGCAACACTCACTTTGTTGATGCAGGAAAAAATGCCTCTTGCTTTTGAAAAAAAGAAGCCATGTCTGATTTACAAACCTGCCAGTCACTTTGATTAATTTCTTTACTATTTGTATTGTGACTATACACTGACTATGATACCAAACACGTCAATCTTATCTTATTCACATGTATCATCTCAGAGCAGAGGGCTCAAACTTCACTGTGTGTAACTCATATCACATGATTAAAACATCAAGATCTCCTGTTTAATAAAATATGAATGATTTCATTTATTTCAATACAGCAGCTGATGTCAAATTTGTGTCAATACATAAATATGTTTTTGTGCTTACATTACAAAACATAAAAAAGCCATTTTTTTGTTTCTGGCTGCTCTTTTTTACACAGGCTCCGCCCTCTTTTGAACTCTTCAGGTAACACTTCACAATAGAGGGCGGAGCCTGTGCTTTCAGACCCAGGGTTGTCAGTAAGCATGTTTGTGGGGGGAACCAGTTAGCTGTTAGCAGCCAGAGTGTTTGGCTAATGGAGCATAAAGGTTAAAAGAGCGAACAGCTAATAAAGCCAGCAAACACTGAGTTAAACACACAAAGTGCTACATAGTAAACTGCAGTTAAATGTGACAACACAACTAGTTTACATAACAAAATGTACTGAATGACTTCAGGTGAGTATAGTTTGACAGTCCATGTACTTGGAGTTTGAAGTTTCAGACTAAAAATTATAAATATTAAAATAAAGTAAAGAAAAAAGATTTACTTTCACTTTGGTATGGCTAAAATTGATTTATAGGATGGTTCTGGGACTCTGGTGAAATTTGTTCATTGCAAACAAGCCATTAAAACACAAATTTTGGTTTATCTAAACTGTATCATCACAAAAGATGTTTTTTTTTCCTTTTTGAAACGAGTGTTTGAAAATTTTCATGCACCTTTCTCAGAATTGATTTAAAACAGTACATGTCTTGTCTGATGTGTGTATGTTTTAAAATGTCTGTGGTCAAGTGTGTTTCTGCTTCATTTTGGCCTGGCACCGAGTCCGATCACGCTCCCTATCCAATCCCTTGACTGGCTGCAAAGTAAAATGATTCAATACATCCAATAAGCTTTTC
>JAQMCX010000057.1:1553361-1618698 GCA_029814765.1 Acanthurus leucopareius | reverse complement strand
TACCAAACACGTCAATCTTATCTTATTCACATGTATCATCTCAGAGCAGAGGGCTCAAACTTCACTGTGTGTAACTCGTATCACATGATTAAAACATTAAGATCGCCTGTTTAATAAAACATGACTGGATTCATTCATTTCAATACAGCAGCTGATGTCAGAATTGTGTCAATACATAAATATGTTTTTTTGCTTACATTACAAAATATAAAAAAGCCATTTCTTGTTTGTGGCAGCTCTTTTTTACACAGGCTCCTTCCTCTTTTGAACTCTTCAGGTAACACTCTGCAATAGAGGGCGGAGCCTGTGCTTTTAGACCCAGGGTTCTCAGTAAGCATGTTTGTGTTGAAACTGGTAGAAGGACAACCAGTTAGCTGTTAGCAGCCAGAGCGTTTGGCTAAACATAAAGGTTAAAAGAATGAACAGCTAATAAAGCCAGCAAACACTGAGTTAAACACACAACAGGCAGAGAGTCTCCAGTCAAGAAACAAAGTGTTACATAGTAAAATGCAGTTAAATGTGATAACACAACTAGTTTACATAACAAAATGTACTGAATTACTTCAGCTGAGTATAGTTTGACAGTCAATGTACTTGGAGTTTGAAGTTTCAGACTAAAAATTATAAATATTAAAATAAAGTAAAGAAAAAAAGATTTACTTTCACTTTAGTATGGCTAAAATTGATTTATAGGATGGTTCCGAGACTCTGGTGAAATTTGTTAATGGGAAACAAGCCATTAAAACACAAATTTTGGTTAATCTAAACTGTGTATCATCACAAAAGATGTTTTTTCCTTTTTGAAATGAGTGTTTGAAACTTTTCATGCACCTTTCTCAGAATTGATTTAAAACAGTACATGTCTTGTCTCGTGTGTATGTTTTAAAATGTCTGTGGTCAAGTGTGTTTCTGCTTCATTTTGACCTGGCACAGAGTCCGATCACGCTCCCTATCCAATCCCTTGACTGGCTGCAAAGTAAAATGATTCAATACATCCAATAAGCTTTTCTCTTTCTTTTCATTTCTTTCATTCGAAGCTGCTTGTGTACTGCTATCCTGGGTCAGTCAACCCCATTTCAAGTGGCTCCCCTTCAATCTATACCACGAATTTCCTCTGTGGTTTCTTCTTTCAACGAGTCACAGACCTCGGCGCTGCTGTTTCACCAAAAACACAAAAGAGAATAAATCCCTCACAAAGATAACAGTTCATTGTGTCAAAGAGGATTATTTACAATAACGCTGCGGCATTGTTGGATCCAGATTGATTGCTCTCCATGTCACTGGACAGGGTGAATCAACTTTGCAGGGGCTCGTGCAAGTCATTATTATTATCATCATTTGATTCTCCAGGTTGTATGAGTGCAAGACATTAGGAGATGCACTATATAAGACGTAAAAAATATCACATTCTTTGCTGATGAGTTTGAACTATGAACATTAGCGAGAAGGGACAGACAATAAAACCGAACATTAAAAATGTCATCCTCCACTCTGGCTCCACTGACAAGCATTAGACCAGTAAGTACAAATGTCTGAAGGATAATGCACGCATTAGGGCTTGATTCATTCACTGTCCCTATTCATAGCCCTCTGTGAAACAGAGTGAATATTACTGTGTGTGCATTACGCCCTGCTTCATGGAATCCTTTCTACAGGGAGCAAATGCACAGCATAGATCACCAAACAAAAAGCTTATAGGAAAGGCCCTAATTAGCCTCATGATTACCCCCCATTCAAATCATAGGGATTAGTCCTCTAATATGAATGGCACTATTAACCTTGGTACATTTGTGAATCATTTCCGGGATGTTAGGCTTTCCGAATATGTTTCTGTGTGTAATGTAACAATAAAAAAGTAATGTAGCCATGTGGCAGGGGGGTTAGCTTGGATATATATATTGATTTTCTATCTTCTGTTTGGCGAAAGTGTGAGTTGAAGACATGGCCATGCCTCTGATGTTCATCACTGCTCAAAGACAATTATGGAGTGAGAACTTAAGGGTAGCAGAGGGTAATCCTTTTACCAGGCTCCCTGAGGGCTTTCCAGTGGGTTGCTTGATTCAGGATATTGACTTCAACCACTCTTGTCTGGCCCCAAAATTACCTATTGATTTACCCTCTTGACAGTTGTTAGTTGGAAACTTAATCACAGCGACCTACATTGTCATATAAAGTACATTGTTGTTCGGCACCAGCTGCTGGTTCCCCCCTTTTTGTGTCAGTGCTGTAAGTATTGCTGCTATCACAAACGTGGGAAATCGATACATGCAGTATACCGGCTCAGTTTTGCTTACAGATGCTAAGACCTTTATGTAAATGTCTGTGTATTGATCTACAGCGAAACAGAGTGATTTGGGTTTTTTTTACAGCGATTCATTGCTACACACTGCAAATAACTGTCTACAACATTACTGGTGTTGTAGACAGTTTCATTTTTAATGAATGGTTGGTTAGTATGACATTTTTGTGGTTTGAACATTGAGCTCCTAACAGCAGCTGCCTGGAACCTAAGAGCAATTTTTGTCCTGAGATCATGCAAAATGAAAATCAGTAAAAATGCTGATTCTAAAGACAAACATTAAGAGGCTTTATCTTTGTTTGACTGCCAGTCTTACAATAAGACAGCATGGAGGCAGAGAGAATAGAAAAGTGATCCAGTGTGGCTCAGGATCTTGCCCTTTGTTGTCAGATGTCTCTGAGCAAGACCTAAACCTCTGCCAGCTCCCGGCTAGCTGATGCTGACCTTTGACCTCTGACCTCACTAGTGTGGAAAAGACAAAATTTGAAATTTCCTATGAGTCAGTAGGTTTACCATTTTTCCTTAAAGGGAAATATAGATTTGCACCATAATGTACATCTTTTTAAATTACATGTTAATCAGTGTTGAAAAATACAGAATATGGGAAAATATTATCCAGAACAGTGAAGATGGGTGATTAACTGAAGCCAATGCTGACCAAAAAACAAAAATAAACAAAAAAAAAACCCTTTGTACTGAAGCTGGCAATGATGTTGTAGCAGCGGTGATTGTGCCCAAAATGGAACTCTATGTATTATGTAGTGCACTACATTTAATTTCTGCCATTTAATTTGAGCATGTTAATTCTAAAGGGCTAAATTAATATGCTTTATAGTATCATTTAGGGGCAAATGAATTTCAGACAAAGAGTTTTTAAGCTGCAGCACAAAAGGAAGGCAATACATATATGAAACAAATAGAAGAGTTTATGGTGCCAAGTCAGAGAGGGCAGCACTTAAGCTACTGCCAGTAAGCACTGTTAATTAAGCCTAATGTGCATACATCCTCAGATCCACATCCCTCTTCTCTACCACTGACATTCACTGAAGGCCTGTGCAATCCTTACTCCAAGGCCCCACCCTGAGCACATAATAACATTAAGCTGCGGCAAATTTACTAGCTGTAGCCAGGAAGAGACTTTATCAGTAGTGAATGGCATGGCTGTTTTCTAGCGTTACAATAAAAGAGCCATATAAACTAGCACTAAAACTTAGACCTGTATTTTATAGATTGGAGAATTCACAGGGCAAATCTACAAACACAGGCAAATTTTTCACCGACATTAAAATATGTCTGTTGAAACTGATGATAATCCTGTCTGACCTTTCTACTTAGCATAAATATCCTAATTTGCTTGATTCTGCTGATAAAAGCAAACGACATTAGCATTCAGCGGATTCCTCACTGATAAACACCCACCACCTGGTTAGACCTCTATTTGTGCAGTTTGTCTGTGCAGGAAATTGTTGAGCCAGATATTAAATGTTAGATGTGTTTGTTCAGTAATGAAGAGCTGTATGCCATTTTTGATCAGTCAGCTTAATTGAATTAATCACTGCTAGTGGTAACAAGGCCTTAACTAGTCTTTGACCACTGGACGTGTGAAGATTATATGCTTTCAAATATCTCACCAATTGAAGTCTTCAGAGGAGTTTGGCAGGCCTTTTATCTGCATCAGTTCATGCTTGAAACCTTTCATCATCAAATGTCAATCAAGCAAGTTTTTTTTTTCTGTACAGCTTTTTTTTTTTTTTAAACATATAGGAAACTTCATCTATTATGAACTACTGTTCTGGGCTGAGCACATGAAGTGAAATATAACTAGTAATTTTTTTTAAAAAATCTCTGTGTCGTTATTTCTTTCCTTTATGTATCAAAAGTAGGAAGCAAGAAAAAATTACACATTTTCCTTTAACAAATTTGAGAATAATTTTCTCTCATTTATAGTATTTTATTGAAGTATAAAGTACAAATGCTCATTTTGACAAACATAACAAGGGACTGCTACTGGATGTTAAAACATGCACATCTTCACACTTGAAGTAGAAAAAAAATGTCATTCCATCCAGATTTTATTTTCTTTTTTTTTTCCTTTTCTCTTTTTGCAGCAAGATGCCTCTCAGCAAGCCATGAAATGCTTGAAATGTACGTTTTCTTTTCCTGCTGTATCTTATGTTTTTTGTATCCATTACCGCAGGCATTAGTGGGGTGTTTGCACTCTGCACTGAAGCTTGGTGCCGTAATAAACTGTTAATTTTTCACTCTATCTGACAGAATATCATTAAGCTCAGCTATAAAGGAGAGATGGCAAATAAAACCTCGACATTCTTATAATAATTTGCTGCACAAGTTTGGTAATAATAATAATAATTATACCACTGGGAGGCAAAGTTTAGCACACATTTCTCAGTGATGATACTGCAGTGCACTGCGGTGATGATGCTGTATTTGCATGCCATTGCCTGTGTGAGTAGATGGTTAGAGTCTGTGATATGGGAGCAATGTCAGTCCCTCTTATTCTGTGTGAGATTGCATGAAGTCTGAAAATTAGATTTAAAAAATATATATATATGTAAAATGTATTATTAATACATTCTGTGTGAATATTTTCATTCAAAATGAACCTTTTTGTGGATTTGAAATACTACATTCAGCCCTAAGAGGAAATGTTACGATTAGTTTTCTGGATGACTCATTTCCCACATTTAATCTGGAAACAGACAGAGGCTGCTCCTTCCAGCCTGGGAGGTACAGACGGGAATGAAAAGCTAGTTTGGAGATGATATCTGTCCATCTCCAACCATGGAGATTACAGCCATGACAGCTGTTGTGGCGAATGGCTTACAGCTTACAGAAGTACCTGCAAAGAGATGGCCACGATAAAATAAATTACCTATGTGATGGCTGACGGCTTAAGAGCACTGTCTCATTTCGTTTTTTTTTTTTTTTTTTCACCAACAGAACTGTTATCTGATTTTGTTTGAGCTGAACTGATAAAGATTTTTAACTAAATACGTTTCTCATTTTACTCTGAAAAAGAGGTTGTATGTATTTAATGTTCAATCTAAACATTCCCCATTCTTGTAATTAATCCTCCAGGTTACATTATGATGGACGTGCCCTCGTGTTATGTTATTCTGTTTACCCTGTGCTGAAATCTGCCCCTGTTGCTATGAAAAAGACAATAGGGCGAAATTCTTGGCCGTGCGACATGAAGTCTGGTGTGAGCATGTGGTTGCAGTGTATTGTGCTCCATTTCTCTCTTTGCACACTCAGCCTGTGGAGCTGAGGTTTAAAGGAATGGCCTTATCAGTATCCTCCAGGTCCTACACCTCTACTGGAGTCAGTATCCTCGGGGGTTAAGGCGAGGTAGAAAAGGAAGAGGAAGGAGACAAAGAAGTGCAATGAAGGAGAAACAGGTAAAGGAAAAGAAGCAAAAGGGAAACAAGATGTTGAGAGCAAACAGAAACAGACACAAGCAGGAGCAAGCAGAATAATGCTGATTGTGGGTGGGAGATGGTTATTAGTCTCATATCCCCTGCTGTGACACCTTTTCTGAATGACAAAACTATATCACTAAACTTTATCTCCACCATCTCCTTCAGTGTGGGAGGATTAGAGGAGTCCTTATAACAGTATGGCTGTTATTCATGATATTCGGTACAAGACGGCAGCTATAAGCAACAGAAGGTTGGCACTTAGTGTGCGAAATTCACTTTTTGACTCACCGACCGAAGGAACTGGTAGATGAAAAAAAATCCTCTGGCCAAAGATATTTTTACTGGCCAAAATGTATGCATGTTGGATTTGATTTTAGTATTTAATTCCTAAAAAATGCTGCAATGAAATGACTTAAAAATAATCACAGAGGTATTTGACGACACTCTGTAAAAGAACATGGCTGAGTTTGTTGACAGCAGTTTGATAATTGCCAAAATAGAACGAAATGGGATGCTGTTCATATTTGAGCATCTAATAATGCTGCAAGTAAGGATACATTAATGACATATGTGATCCCATGCATTTAACAAAGGGACTAAGTGAGAAACTTTCCCATTTTAAACAACCTTAAAGGCTATTGCAGTATGAAATACAAGTTGCATTTGAAAGCCCTGTGAAGCCCCTGTATACCCCAACAAAGCTATGTGGATTTTGAAGTTTACAAGGTGAACATGAATGCACCACAAAGTAGCTGTGCTTCTGCCTGTGTATGTGTGTCTGGCAGTGTGTGCCAACTCGGACAGACAGCAGAGGACAGAAGCAGTGTGCCCGTAAATGAAACCAAACCCCGAAAGAGACTCTCAGCATAGTTTTTATTGCATGACTTTTCTGGCACCAACATCCACCCGGCAGTGTGGTGGAACAGAAAATCTGCCTGCATTAGGCGCTTGGTGGGTGTTAATTTCGGACCTTGTTGGCACCCAGAAAGGAACGGACAAGCCAGTGTGTAACAGTTTGTTCAACCTCAGTTGAAACAAGATTAATTGTGTGTTCAGTCCGTGCGAGTCATTCTGTTTCGTTCTGTTTTACAGCAGCACCTCCTGAGCTCTGAGTTGTCATGTGCTGGTTGGAGATGATTGTTCGGCTTTTTGTGTCAAAAAAAAAAAAAAAAAGGTTTCAACTCACGCAAGTGCTGATCGTTTCAAACCCTGCACTGAATCAAAAGAGCAGAACAGTGAGATCACTGGGGTTGTGCCAGTGCACTAATGCTCACTTAATCCAAATTGCTGTGCACTGCTGAAAATGAATGACAATTTGTAAATATTAACACTAATTAAAAGGGATAAGAGTTTCACAGAATGATAGAGGCACTTTATTGCAGTCCAAAACAGCTGTTGGTTCTTTAGTGCCGGTATGATTTTTTTTTCTACATGTGTTTTTTTAAGGTTCTACAAAAAACTATCCAAACAACAATGTGGGGTCACATCAAAATAATGTAGTTCTATTATAGCTACAAGGGCGTTCATACAGAAAAACTACTTTGCATCATCAATAAACAATCATACAGAAAGAATCCATCACAGAAGAGGTAGAAAAGCAATTTCTCCTCTGACAATAGCCAAGATACATCACAATGCAGTGCAGCCACAAATCATGTTGCTTTTTGAGTAAAGACACACCTCTCTTTATCTTTCTCCAACAACCTCTGGAAACACAACTGCTTGCTCTGTTTGCACATAACCCTCAGCTGAAAAGTAGGACGTTGCAGGAAAAGGTAGCTTGACGAAAAAAAAAAGTAGCTTCACTTGAAAATAAAACTTTCCATGGGTTGATTTTTAATTTAAATACTTTAAGCAAAAAAAGTTTTACATCTTGGGAAATATGCTTATTGACATTCTAGTGAAGAGTTAGAGGGGGAAGATTTTACTGTTGGGTAAACATGAAGCTGCAGCCAGCAGCCAAGGAACCAGTGATGTTTGCAGGAAGTTACTGATCTCAGCCAAGAAAGTCAAGTACATAAAACCCCATAAAAAAAAACAAAAAAAAACAAACACTTTTTACATTCAGCTCTGGTACGGATTCTGGAAGGATTTTTCTACTGTTCAACAGAGTAAGGCCAGCTGTTTCCCCTGCTCTCAGTCTTTGTGTAAGCTTAGCTCAGCAGCTGTTGACTGTAGCTTTACCATACTGACATTAAGGTGGTATCAGTGTTCTCTAATTCCCCACCTGAAAGCAAATAAGTGTATTTCCCCAAAATGTTGAACAGTTCCTCCAAGAGTACTTTGATAAAACCCCAGGGCAGAAAACGCTAAAAAAATAAGGAGACCTCCATGCCAGCAGTAGCGATGTGACTGATACCACGTCATGGGGCTGGAACAGTAGAACGCCCTGCAGGCTTCAGACTGAATCAAAGGTAATATGGGTCACTGTTGGTGCATTCTAATTTAGACATCTCTTCAGGGGCAGATTACCTCGCACAACACACTCCCATGAAGGGAAGACACATTCCTTCAAGTTAGACCTAAAAATAAATTGTCTTTATCATTTGAAGGAGGTCGAGCCATCTGTGTGGGCTGGAGAGGAAATAAATTAGGATGGTATGAAGGTCAGTTGGCTGGACTAAATTAAAGGAACATATTTTATTTTGAAGGAAATTTTTAGTATTGCTTTGTGATGAAACTTTTATTCATTTCAGTTTTGTTTTTATATGATCTGTTATATGTATTTACATGCAATAACTGTTCTGTCTCACACAGGCTTCTCCCTCTACTGGAATTTATGGATACGACTCTCCTCCAATGGCGTGCATGCATGCATTACCCAATGAAAATCTACATATACTTAGTCACCCAATCATTATGTACTAACTGAATGTGTCCTGCTCCTGATAAAGGGGGCGTCCCTGCTACCTGCCATCCTTATTCCTTCATCCATAGCTAAATTTTCCCAGTGACCTTCATGACCCTCTGAGGACGGAGTCGCCACTTAAAGAGGCACGTCTTTGTACGCCTTCATCGTAAAACTGACACACCAACCTGCCTGAGCTTTAATCTGTGATTTTGTGTAATATTTAAGATCAGAGCATGTCTCTTTAAAGCTGTAATGAGTTATTTTAGACACTTTGGGAACTGGGCCTGTCTAACATATCGAACACAAATACTGTTAAACATTAAAGTTGTTACAGCTGTTTAGTTGGCAAACATCTGCATATCTAAAGAGCATCTCACTGAGTCTGCATCTGACTCAACCAACACACCATACAGGCAAATTACCAGGAAGCAGCACCTTGGGATTGTACTGAAACATTTGATTCAGTATCACTCTATTCATTTCTGCTCTGAAGGGGAAACTAAATATGATTTCTGTCATATAAATACAAGCTATGAAGTTCTAAGTGATACATTACAGGAAGCATAAAGAAAATAGTTCTTTTCCCACACTGGTCCAGAATAAGCAGCTACATTTAAATCACTTACAAAAAGGAAAGCGAATGTGAGGAAAATCATAAAGAGAGTGGCCAGAATGGTACCGTTTTGAGATATTATTAAGAGGGATTTAATCTAAGTTTGAAAGCTTTTTCATTACACCTGGGCTCTTTAAAAATGCCAGCTAGTAATTATTCCCGCGTCAACTATGTGCTATGAATCAATTCATGAAAAACCGACTGCGCTGGTGATTGTTCTTACGGACTTAAAAACATCTACACTACAATTTCTGTCAACAAATGTGAATGCATGTATGAAAGGGAAGCATTAAAGCTATGAGAGATTTTTTTTTTTTTTTTACATTGTCACACCTCATGAACAGCAGAAAACTAAGGTGACTTTCAGAGCACTTGGCAACCTCCCATAATTGCAAGCTTTTATGATTGAGCAAAGCTGCCTTTAAAAAAGGAGGCTCTTAGGGCAGGAGGGATCCAATGAAGGATGTGTCCTCGACGTTGGGCGGGAACTGTTTGTTCAAACTGCCATTAGGCTACATTGTTGAGGACATATTGCGGTCATTTTTTTTTTTTCCCCGAAACTTGTGACAGCGTCCATTCAATTAGAGGAAAAAACCTAATGTCTTGTGAAAGGAGCTGGAACAAAATGGCACATCATGATCTGGGGTCAGTCCTTACCCTCTAAATTCTCAATAGAGTCATACATCACAGAATCATTTTGTGAGGCGGCAATTGTCTTCTGAGTTGCCGTTAAAGGTATTTCTGGATGAAGTGACATTCTAGTAATGTCAATGGCAACTGATAGTACTTTAAGGATCCGATAACTAATTTCCTAACTGGCTTAAACAAGGATGCATTCAAGCAAACTTAAAATATTCTTGCATGGAATCGCCCAGACAGTCAGACACCAAAATGAATCCGTCCAGTTGCGAGGAAACCATTGACATCTTGCAGACATATCCCCTTGAAATGACAAGTAGGCACTACGACACATCAAAGTGGTGCAGCAGGTGAGCCAAATTATTAGATTAGGCAGATTTACGGCTTCATGAAACTTGTTATTACCCACGGCGCGCTCCACTGATGTTCAGCCTGATGTCTTTATGAGGGGGCCGTTGTTCACCTTGCCCTGACAGACACTGTGTGATGATTAGAATACTATAGAGACTCAATTTAACTCACCTCTCTGTCAGACAAGACAAGAAGTCTGTCTGCAGGATGAGAAAACATATTTTGATGGGGTGATGAGGTGAAAACCAATACGAAATCATGCCGGATTTCACCTCAATCAGCGTCTCTTATGGACGATGCTGTTTCACATGAACACATGAGATATTTTCACACCAGAAAAGTTTTGGTCTTGCTCTTCTTACTGATCTGGACTGGGCTCAGTTAGGAAAAGGCGATGTCACATACTTTGCATCACTTACATGACAGTTGTTGAGTTATTTGCTTGTGCCGCAAGCAAATTTTATTTTCTTTTTCAAGGTTTTTTTCATATTTCTAACTTGGATTGTTCCTTTTTGATCCACAATATTAAATATTTCATACAAAACAGACAAAGACCATAAATCAAAACTCACTCAAAATGCTTCCTTTGGTGATATTTTTGGGTTTTGTGGCTCTTTTGGACGTGAGCTTGAGCCTTAAGCCATAAATACCAAAACTCCTCCACCTCCATTTCTGTGAAAAGACTCATATCTAGAAACAGCACTGATATCAGACAGCGATGTTTTCGCCTTCTTTGTGCAGTGTGGCTAGTTAATCTTTTAGAGCAGCTCATGCCTATGGGTTTTCCTCCTGCTCACAGAGGCTCAACGGATGGATCGTTGAGGCTTAATTTAACACTGCAAACAATGGAAAACAGTCGCAAATAACGGCAGCCGTCATGAGCTTATCAGCCTGAGCAGGGATTACAAGGGAAATGAATCATTAACACTATTGCCACTTGAATGCGGCTAAAGCATGATTGGCAGTTTGAATGCTGGGTGTTAGGACGGGGAGAGGAAATGGGTGGAGCTGTGGTCTGATAGCCAGTGAAGCGGGTATCATTATCGGATAAGAGCTCCAGGAGGTCCGGCCAGAATGACCCGCTGTGTGTGAGTGGAAGACAGAATGGAGTAAAGAAACGGATGAAAGAAAATTTAACTATGATGGACAGAACGAGTTTATCTGTGTGCCCACTACGCCTGGTTGCATCTAACGTAGGCTGACACGTAATACATGTCCATGAACCAATTCTGTCCCAACAACATGCAGACAGCAGGTGTTGAATCGTAATGTCGCCGTCTTCTATTTATAGTTTACTGTTGGGTCTTTTTGTATTAACAGAAAGGCTTTGAGATGTGCACGGCGTGGAGAGCACCGCCGCTACGCCACATCCACCTCTCCCAACATGACACCAGGTAGATTTTAATGGCTTTATGGAAAATAGTGGGATGCCACGCTGGTGAAGGGGGTTCTGGGTCATGGAAGGATTTGTTAAGTTATTACAGTGTCTGGAGCAAGGCCCTTATCGGCACCTGCCAAGTCTTTGGCGGACCCAGTGGGATTGCACTGACCCTGGTGGAAGTAATGGATATTAGAAAATCTTCCCACTGTGAGGAGGGGGGGAATGGGTGACAGAGCAGGGAAAAGGCAGGAGGAAGGAGGAGAAATGGATAGAAACCTCAAGGACACAAATGCACAATACAGTAGCACTTTAACTGAATAAAGATCTCTAATTTAAAAGGGGAGGAGTGCTGGAGAAAACGTGGAACGGAAATGCTGATCTGATGTGTGTAAAGTGAGAAACAAGCCATTTTTAAGAGTATTTCACTGATGGTTACAGGTGATTTTATCTGTTTAGTTATTTTTTATACCCTAATATTTGCAGACCTGCAAATAATAGGGTTTAAAGGGGACTGGGGGCATGCATGTACCATAATCTTTGAATTGAATAACACTGGATCCAAATGAATGTCTGCAACCAATAAGTAAAATGAGAAGAGATGCAGAGGATATATGAAGTGATGATTCTATGTATCTGAAAAACAAATTACCATTGAAGCCTTCTGACAATCATAAACCTTATTCTTGCAAGCTAATTACTCAAAACACTACAGACTCTCGTTCAGAACTATAAGGTTACACTTAAATGAAAAAATGAAATTGAATGGCTTAACTGGAAGATTTTTCTCTCTAAGTGATGTGATTCATTCATTTCTCCAATGAGGGATCATCAAGAGACGATACTAAGGAAAGTTTCTTTTTCTTTTTCTGAGTCCAGACACCAGATTCACCAGAAAACTAGTTTTATATCAGCGATAACAAAAAATTATTCAGTGAAATATGATCAAATTTGTTTTTTTATTAATTTATTTAATTATATATTTATTGGTAATGCAAAGAGAAGTTCTGAAAAATGTTTGTTACAATCACTGGCTTGCAAATCTGAATTATGCCTCTCAGGAACTGAATCAAAAATCGAACCTGCATCTCTGTGATTCATACAACCCTTAAAAACACAAAGTAATTACAATGTACATTTTGTGTGCAACTTTTTCTGGACTTAATAACTAACACCTATTTCTGTTTAAATGTGAAAGGGAAATGGGCTGTGCATGAGACAGAGCTACTGTCTGAAAATTATTCGTTAAAAAATCTGATGATCTGCATGACCTGACATGTCAACGGCAATTAAAAGGTCAAGAACCGAGAAAACGAAAAGCTATGGTGATTGGTTATTACAGTCATTGTTTGGGTTGATGAGGCTGATGTAGCGCTAAAAATTGTTCCCACTAAAACTAATTTTCAGCAAAAAAAACAAAACATGTCAGTTCACAAGGTCAAAGGTCACTATATGGAGCAAATAAACAACTTGAATGTATGAGTCTTTGTTTCATTCACTTATATTCATGCAGTGAAAAGACTGCTGAAATCGTACTACCTGCATGTCAGTGAAGATCTAGATGGTCTTTGCGCCAACATCAAGAATTAATGAAGACAGGATGCTGATGGTGAAGACACACACGTCTCACATTAACGGGACGAAGCCTCTCACAGAGGAGCTGGCTTTCTGACAAGTGCTTTATTAGCACAGGTCGCCTCTTCCCAAGGTCAAAGCCACAAACAATACAAGTCATCTGCTGACAAACGCACTTCAGTCATTTACAGCACTGTACGAATAGCATTGTGTAATATATTCCAAAGCAATATGGGTTGTGCATCTCTTTTGATTAAGCTTTGCACTAAGACAAAGCAGCGACAAACCAGGCCAAACAAATCAAAGCCAAAGCATAAATGTTTCTGAGTTTGTCACACTTCTCCTGTTTGGTTCTCAGACTAAGATGTTTTCCCTTTTTGTATATATGCCGATCTTACAGGCAGACACGAAATGATATCCAGTGGATGAACTGTCACGAAGGAGGCAGGATCAAGTGACTCCTTACTGGGATGCAAAAATAGACCAAGGAGAAACTGATTCTTTGGTGTTGTCGAGGCTTTAAAGTTGGTCTGTCATCATGCATCCTGCGTGGATCTGGGCTCAGAGATGACAATGTTTTTTAGAGATCAGACCTGGCCCTACTGTGGAGTAAACATCAGAGCAGTAGAGCACACTGCAAAAACAGTCATGTTAATCATTCAACGAGCTGGCAGGATATTGAATCAAAGTAACCACTTAGATGCAAAGCATGTTAGGACACAAGTGAAATCCACTGTCTCCATTTCTCACTTTCATACTCTGTGTAGCAGGGGCAGAGTGGGAAGAGGAGGAGAGAAATCATTTTTTTTTGCTTTGGAGATTTGAAACCTAGAGGACAGAGGGGGATTTTTCTGTCTCACTTTCTTGTAAGGCAAGAGAAGGAAAATTACCCAGCAGTAAATAGATGAGTCTGATAAGGGCTCCTAAATATAAGTCTTATCTTTCCCTCAATTTGAAACAGCCATGGAAGAAATAGGCCACGTTGTCACTCAGGCTTTTAATTAAAAGCAGAGAAAAAGACTCGGTGTGTGTGTATGCATGTGCGTTTGGGTGTGGGTGTGGGTGTGGGTGTGGGTGTGGGTGTGAGTATGGATGTGTGTGTGTGCGTGCATGTGTTCCCAGGAGAGAGTAGTTTTTAAAACATTTATTCACGCTTAATGTTTATCACCTTAAAAATGACCTTGATTTTGTCATATTCCTTTTTTTTTCTCTGCTTCAAGTAGCCTGCTCCAATCTCATTAACCCAGTCTGTAAAAAAAATGGTAAATGAGACAGTAAAAAAAAAAAAAAGGAAAGAAAAAAGAAAGAAAGAGAGACAGGCAAAGAGACAAGGAGAGAGAAAGAGAGAGAAAGGGAGAGAGGGGTGGCATGACCTCATGTCTTTAAATCAGTAACTCAGCACGGCTAACATCTCCAGAGCAGATAAGACCGCCTGTTGTCACACAGGTGGAAGTAATGGCTGGGAAGCACCCTTGTCCGATAGCGGCTTGTCCGAATGCTGAGATGTGGACTGACAAAGACACGTACACGGCCTGGAAACAGAGAGCCGCTGTCAGGCCTGTGACTGATAACAGCTTGAGCGAGGCTAGCGTAAGTGAAGAGGAACAAGTCGAAACAGATAGATAACACAATGGCCTAAATGTGATTATGGCTGATCATCAGTTCCTCTTAACACTGATTTGAGTTATCTTATCTGAGGCACGATAAAAAAAAAACAAAAATTATTTTCTGTAACTTTAATGGTCCAACCAGACTATAAAGTCTTTTTGAGACAGTAAACCTTTGGAGTGCCGTGAACCATTTTTGTTTACTGAAGATGCCTGACTGAGATTATTTGGGCTATAGGCTGTCAGACAAAGCTCCGATAATACAGATTTACAGAATTAAGCAAGGATTGATGTGAAAGCACCAGACCGATGACATTTGCAGCTGCTGGGTGACCACTTTTACCTAGGTGGTGCTTTGTTTTTGGGTTTGCTCTGATTTTTGCAAATCTGGTGCATGGCACACAGACTAATTTGCATGATGTAGAGGTTGAGTCATCATATTTAAATAATAGGATAATGGCAATTTTATCTTCAACTCCCTGCACTGTATCCATCATGCACCCACTAGCCTGATCCTCTTCTCTCAATAGAAAATGAATAGGATTCCTTGATCTGATGCTCATCAAGTTTAAAGTGTAAAAGCAGGGCCTCAAATCAAGTCAGGTTCATGTCAGGACTCTCGGCTCTTTTATAGAAATCTGTAAAATCATATTTAAATGTATGAAGTCAACTCTGAAAAAGTAACAGTTCTGAATTAATTGAAAAGTTAACACTGCTTGATTTTGTTATAGTGCCCAGTATCCACTGATCCTCCCACTTCCCCGTTAAATTGTGCCCATTTCAAAACAGATGAGGCTTATAAAATGCTACAATATATTAAGTGGCCGTGACAAGTATTTGCAGCAGTGTATAAGTAGAGTAACTTGATTACAGTAGTAGTGCAGCAAATGTTTAATATAAAAAGGGCCAATCCTCTACTAAAGTAAACCTCAGAAAATCAGCAAAACCTAAGAGTGAAATATGCCACAAAAACCAGATAAGCCCGATAACACAAGATACACAAACAAAAGCACCATTACTAAACACAGCAAAAGACAAACAACAAGCTAAACAAAAAACAAGCTCAGCCACAAGAGAGAAATCCCCAATTAATACCAATGCAAATATATAAAAAGATGGCAAACATAACAGCAAAGGAGAGCAAAAATCAAATGCAAGCCGATCAGTGAGAGCAATGAAACTACCAGAAGTGCTAACAGCCTTATAGTCAAGGACATAAACACAAACAGAGCCATCTCAGAGCATTTTCTCACAGTATGCACAGGGGCAAACTCTTACCTCATTGAAGCGAGGAAGTGCCCCCTCGTGTCTCGGCAATAAACCCTATGGGAAAAATTGCTGTTGTAGTCACAAACAGGAAAACTCCTGTTCTCACTTTAAGTGGACACTTAAGGCCGATAGCAGACAGGCATGAGTTTACCATTCAGCCCATATCAAAGGAAATGATGTGAAAAGGGTGTGTGCATGATGCGCAAGAGAACTAATGTGAGTACAGCCATAAAGCCAGTTTCCAATATTACCCTCTACAAGGGACCCATATTTGCATTGAGCTAAGAGGCAGCAACATCAACAACCAAACAAGAAAGTATGCAGTAAAACCAATTCAGTGGAAAACACTTATAGCACTTAAATGTGAGTAGGGTTGGGTAATATAACTGCAATTAAAGCAACAATCCCAAATATATAGCTGTACACTGTATATCCCAAAATAACAAGCAGAGATGCAAAATCACAAATTTAAACTTATGTGCGTTGCAATGACTGTATTCTGCTGTTATGTTAGCCTGATAATCACCATGATCAAACTCTGCAATAGTAACTACTAAGAGGATCAGCACATCACAGAACAAAACTAACAGCAAACCAAAAAAACACCAAACAATACTCAAACACAGTTAAATAAACAAATGCTGGATATTGACTGTGTGAAAACTTTCTCAGGAAGTCAAATAGACTTAATATAAGCCCACATACTAATGTTAGAGGCCAGTAACAACATCAATCGGTGCTGAAGCCATTATGATAACATTTAGCGTAGCACTGACCTAACAAAGCGGCCTAAATGCGGTAAAGCCACACCAACAGCAGCAACCAAGCACAAACAGAAACATGTAAAACACAGCTGAGCCATGAAGTAACAAAAAACTCATTCCTACCTTGAGTAGAGTTCTTCCTTGTGACCAAACAAGAGGAACAGCAATCTTTCACTTTGAGGTGATGATTCATGCCCAAAGCTGTTCTGACAAATTACAGGAAAACTAAGGTCACCTAATTGCATCAGGCGGCCTCTTTAAAATCTAGTTATTCTACTAGCTATGATTAAAACTAAATGATTTCCTCCAACAAAGTCATCCTGAGGCATTACAGACATGTTGTTAGCAATGTAGCTAGCTTAGCATGAAGACATTATGACAGCAGAGTAAAACAGTGCACAAGGAGCACTCTATCAGCCTGCCTTTTTGCTAAAGGTGCTTTGCATGAGTCCCAGCATGAGCAAATATTGATAAAGGAGTCTGCAAAATCTATGGAAATTTGTTTTGCATTTGAAACAACACCAAGTGTTTCAGAGAAATCTATCAGATTATGTGCCACGAGTGTAAAGGACAAAAAAAATAAGTAAACAGGCCCGACATGCTGGGTGCTGTAGTTGTGCTATCAAGAACTTTGACCTCCTCCACAAAAATTTAAAGGTCTCTAAAAACAAAACAAAATATGACCTACTTGTGTCCTCTTTTATAGATTGAACACAATGGTGTCACCAGCAGCATTCAAGATGAAAAATGTGACCAAAGCTTTTGTTCCTGATCAGGTCGTAAAAGGTTACACTGGACTTCTGTTTGAAGAAAAGATTTCTTTTGTTTAGAGGGTGTAAGAGAGTCTAGTTCAACATCACCAAGGGTGCTTTCATGATGGACCCACACAGGTTATTTCATTTGTGCCTGATTAGAGCTCCACTAAGGAGAGTGTGGGTGTGGCCCACTGTGCTTAATTACAATTCACATTCTGTCTTATAGACTTGCTCTACCTGTCAGGCCCACTTAAATTATATCTTTATTATTCTTGTTAGTACATGGAGAATTGACCTCACACAGAAAAGCTCTACTTAATTTCTACCAAAGCAAAGCTCTAAGCAGCCACAGGAACTGAATACACCAGTGTATGTCTGCTGGGTCTTTAATATGTAGTATGTACAGAGATTAAAGTTAATTTACCGAGTCAAATTTAGAGTTTTAAATAATTAAAATTATGGATCAGATCAGACTTTAAGAATTCGTGTGTCTCCTTTTCTGGTTTCTCTGTATTGATGATCTATATATTTGCCATCATTTAGAGTTACCTATTTCTAGATGTTAACTTTAAATTACATTTCCAGAGGGCTTCAGCCTTGAGTCTTTGGATTACTGGACAACATTAATACAAATAATCAAGCACAAATCTTGATGTTTGTTTTATCTTATGAATTGAAATGGGCACCATCTTTTGGCTCAGTTCACAACTGCAACAAAACCAGATATAGTGACTGTTACCATTGCAGAGTTCTCTGAGTTACAAAACCTCTATTTCTTTCATAATAATAGGGCTAAGTAGGTATTAAGGTTTTGTTTTTAAGCTTTTCTCCGCAATTGTCCTAATTCACTTGACATTTTTATTGACATTTTGCAATTTTAATTCAATATATGAAAACAGCCATTTTTTGGTTGATTTGGCTTTTAATAATCTTTTGTTTTGCCCAACAGTACAGAAAATATCATCAGATCATCAGACAGATAATAAAAAGGAGGAGGAAGAAGAGGCAGGCAATCAAATTATAACAGTGGGAGTTTGTATTTGTGACTGTTATCTGAATAATATTGTTTGTCAGACCAGTAGTTTTAGGGCACTGGCTGAAAGTTATATCCATGCATAATAATAATAATAATAATAATAATAATAATAATAATAGGAGAAATTCAGCCACTAATTACCAATCAATTCAGGTACTGATAACCAATGAGGAGGAAGTATCTGAAATGATAGCTTAGTTTATTTATGTTAACAGATATTCTTTATGAAGTGTTCTTCACAGGCTGTCTGACTGACTTTGTTCTGTTCATCTTAGACTTTGTGCAAACACGTCTCCTTTAAAAAAAATTCTTATAAACATTGAATGCACATATTTTCTTATTATTACTGAGGGAAGATTAAACAGCACTCACGAGCTTTATTCCTCAGGATTTTTCCTTGTTGGTTCACTCTGGGACCCAACAGCACCCATTTGTTTTCCCTGTAAATCTGCACATCTCTGATGTTTGCATGACACAGTTTGTCACATTGGGTAGTTCTTGTGTTTTTCTCTTCATTTCTCTGTCATTTCCTTGTGATGACAAAGGGCCTCAGAGGCAGCCATTTCCTTTTTACTCCCTCCATTTACCATTTGTTCAACTGTGCAAGCCCCATTGTTTTAATTTCATGCAAGAAGTAGTTTGGTTTTTGGTAAAAATCAAAAGTATATTCAAAAGTAAAAGGCTGTTTGTTTTTTTTCAGAGCTGAAGGTAAAAGCAGTGTTTATGGTAAATACACGTGTTTTGTCGATCAAACATTGCCTTAATGCTGTGGGGTTTTTTGTTTGAGTGTGTGAGTTTGTGTGTATGTAAACACCTGAATGAGACCGGAATGCAGAGGTTAAACAAATTAGACTCCTTGATGTTTTGCAACGTTTTTTTATCTGTGGACAGGAGACAAAATTCACATTTGCATGCTTGCTGAAACCACCCACTCCCTATATCAAGCCACCCGGTGATCAAAAGTAGAGTTAATAGGGATACGGCACAAGGGGGAGTTTAATTACTAACCTAAAATACTTTCAAATGATGTTTTGGGCTGATGCAGTTGCTGGAAGCGAGTGTCTGGCAGTGGCAAGAGCCTGGGTTTAAAGAATTTCTGAGTCAAAGCAGCTGCCTTATTTGTGTTGTGGGATTTAGAAAGCAACTGAAGCTGAGATCAATAAGGTGTAATAGACCTGGGAATGAAATGATGCCAAAGTGTCCCATGTCAATGAATCTGCTTATCTCTGTCTGCCAAACTCCAGTCTACTAGTCCATGCTTACTCACCTGTAGATTACCGATGGGGAACTGGAGAGCCTGTAGGAGCACTAAATAAGGCCTGAGTTCAACTCTGTGCCCTTGACTTATCTGCAGAGCCAGAGGTGTTATTCCTACATAGGCAGGTGCAGATGTATGGCTTCTGCGCTGAGAGGTTATGGTAAAGAGTGGAGGGAATTAGTTTTTTGACATTACATTGGCTGCAGCAGGGGAAGTGCAGTATCACGGAGGGGGGAAGTGCCGGGGGTGGATGTATCAGAGCTAATCCCGGACTAAGGATTATAAACCTGCATTATAGTTTTGTGTCAGCAGCTACTCTGTTATTTGTCCACTATGGTCACTCTCAACTGTATGTGTATGCACTTTGGGAATGAATCACATCATGGAAAAACATGTTAACAGCCTCAAGGTATTGCTGAAACACTACAATGTATCATAAATATCTAACAGGGACCATAATGTGTCAGATATAATTGAATTCTAAGTCACAAATGACCTATTTTTTAACGTAGCCTCACTCCTCTCTCCTCCTTTCTTGCCCACCTGCATCACATGCATATACTGCACTTGCATCTTTGAGGCTGCACCATTGTAAAAAAGCAGGCAAAACCCTCTCCTGGCATAGTCCGATAAGGCATGTCAACATGCACCCTGCTATTCTCTTATCTGGCTGACATGCTCAAAACGCCCCCATGCCAGCACCGAGCGTGACATGTGCAGCCCTGCATTATTAGCGTGATAGGAATAGGTCCTTTTAGTCAAGGACGTGACGAACATGGCAAACGCTGCAAACACCGAGGTGCTGTCGTCATTGCTCCAAATGAGTTTTCCCCTCTTGGAGGCAGGCTGTGTGCTGCGGTTGGTCTGACTGGAAACGTGAAGCCAATGGTGAGTAGCGAGGCAAATTGGAGACTGAGTGACAGGTTAACACCCGTCAACCGCATGGTAGGAGCAGGTGCTGATCTCTTGGCCTGTCTTATTTGACAACTTATGGTGCTGATGGAGAGTGCTGGGGCTTGACTTGAACTGATTGTTCCTGATGGGGCCAAATATGCATAGAAAGCCTCAGAATATATTTACTTATTCACCTTGAGCACAAAGATTTTGGAATAGGGCTGTCGCAGGTATTTAACATTTACGAGTGAAAACGTAAATACTTCAACATGTGGTGTAAAAGGACACTCATCAAATGAAGGTGCCATGTGTGACATTTCAGCACCAATCATAGTGCAGTACCCATGTAAAGGTCAAATTAATGCTGTACACCATATGCACAGGGTTGATTTCTAGGTTAAACTGTACAATGCAAGTACAAGAGTATCAGGCAGCATAATGGCTCTTGACTCGAAAATGAAGAAACTGCAACTATACAGAGGGTTAAACCCAAGAATCTGAACAGCTAAACTTTTTAAGATAATCTACACAATGCGCTTTATTATTAAATTCATCAATTAGGATTTTGTTGAATGATCTGAAATGGTTTTGACCACATTTTTTCCCACGCTTTAACAAAGTCACAAGAAGAAAGTGAGTAATTGTACTGTTAAGGGTGCTGAATGTTAATATATTAATTTTGAACTCCAAATCTGTGTATTTGTTTGTGTTTTTGTTTTCCTGTGTAGCAAAAAACAGAACTTATTGCTCATTTTTATATTACCTTCAAATATATGCTTAGTAATACATTCAAAATCCTAAGATTAATTCATCAGGAACTCTTTTTTTCTAATTATGAATGCTTGGTTTTAAGCAGAGTTAAAAGTAACAGTGCTCACAGCTCCAAATGTTAACAGTGTCAGATTTTGAAGCAAAGATCAAATCAAACAGAAAACCAGCACTGACAGATGAAAAAATTCTTTTAATTCATCTGTGAGAGGCAAGGCTCCCTTTGTTGTGTTCAGATTCATACCACAGAGTTCGACCTGTTAATTAAGACATCGCTCTAGTCCTTTTTTATACAGGTGACTATATCATGAGGTCTTTATGTAGAGTTACCTTGGGACATAACGAGACATGAAAGGCTGTTTTTTTTCTATGTGGGGCTGCTCACTGAATGTAATCTTAAAATACCTACACTTGTCCTTGGCTGGGCTCTTGATAAATAAATGGTGACTTGGATATTATAAAAGAAAGGTGAGCCGATGTGTTCCATTCAGGAGCCTGGCTGGTGGATATCAGCCTTTAATTGTCATGAAATGTGTTCTCTAGGAGACTTTTTGCAGGTGACCTGGGTTATTTTTTCCCAGCCTCAATGAATGTGTGAACCACTATACAAGTGTTGTCCTTGGTGAGCACTATGGGATTGAAAGTCCCTTTGGCTGTCAGTGTGTTTTCTCAACACTTCTCACATTGTGTCGGTGTGTAACAGATGTACTTTTCTGGGCGGGAGTTTACCATGAATGGATAAAACTGTCAAATCTGAGGGGAGACTCCAGGTTTTTCTTGTGTTTCCTCTCCTGCGTCAGCTCCTCCACTATATATGTATGCATGTGCGTGTGTGTGTATATGTATATATATGTTGTGGACGTAGTTTTCAAGCACGTGGCTAATTCTCCACCTGTCTAAAATCCACTCAACAGCTCTCAACGTAAGAACTCCACCTCAGCTTCCACTTATCATCAGATTGTTCTGCCCTCTAGGTGGTAATCACTCTCTTGGCCACTTATTGTTGTGTTCACTTGAATTTTATTCCTCATGTTGTTTCCTGGTGCCTCTGGCTAACCCTTCTAGGTCCATCAGCGCCAGCTCAGCCATTTGCCACACCGCTCGGGCCAGCGGCCATCAGCCTCAGCCAGCCTCAGCCTCGTCCGCCTACGTGCCCTCTGCTCTCCTCAACCTCATCATCCCAGAACTGCATTCTAATAAACTCAACATTTCCATCCAGCTACTGTGTGTGTGTATGCTTTTGGGTCCAGGAGCAAACCTCAACACCAACAAAAACATTGGCAAGGATAATAAAGTTCGAATAGCATCATCAATAGTCTGTTCATACTGAACAAGTTAACATAGGATCAATATTGAGAAAATACAAAAGCTTTCATATATTGCACTGAGAGATTTGGGGGTTTTATCATCAATGCAAGGGGTTTCTAGAAGCTAGAGGGGATAAGAGGATTTAAAAAAGGGATTTAGGTAAAAAAAAATATGAGAAAAGAATAATAGAACCAATGTATTACATTTCCTTTTTATACAGTAAATAAAAGCTGTGAGATAATAAGAATATGAACAGCTTTTTCTCTAATATATATTTACATGTGCATGACATCAGTGATATAGGAAAGAGAAATCAGTGATCCGCTGGAGCGCTGCACAAATTTTGTGGAGGAAATGAATATGATTTGCGTAGATTTAAAAAAATTTAAGAGCTGAAGCCATGTATTATTTGCTGTTATATTGCTTTTATTTGGTAAGATATTGCCATGACAATGTGGAAAGTAGAGAAAAAGATGAGGTATGCAATCCAAATAAATCCAACCGACTCCACATCTACACAATAACCCATCAAATCTGAGGCCAAATGAGGCTCATAACAGGAACAGTGGTATGTTGAAGCGTGATTTTCCTTGAAAATGTATTTTAAACATCTTTAAAAGAAAGCTTAGAGGCACAAAATCACATCAAATGTTCTTCTTAATGAATGTTTTGTCTTCACTGATCATTTTTTCATCCTCCTGTCATGTTATTTATGCTAATCTTAATGCTAATCTTCCTTAAAATAAGACAAGTCAGGCAAAGACAGCATCATTTATTCCCATTTATTATTTTGATCATTTTCACTTATTGTTGTAAGAGTGCAGGACAACAATCACAAGGATTGTTACAGCAATCATGCAAATATGTTTCACCTCACCATCCAGGACTGATTTTATGTCATATGTTGATGTCTTGTAGCAACAATGCTTTGAGCCCCTTCCTCCCATTTTGCCCTCTGCATTGACCAGCGTCATACAAACATGCACAAACAAGCAACTTTAAGGTTATTTAAAGGACAGTGATCAATAATGCCCCTGTAACTCCTACTTAATCTCCATAATGAGCTTTATTGCAGCAATTAATCATGTCTTTGCAGCCAGGGCCCAGCCTCCCAGAAGTAGGCTGGCAGAATAAAGGCCAGGCCCGACTGGTGCTGCCCACAGCTGACTTCACAAGGATCCCGTGGTGGGAAGACTTAATTCTGTTCTAGAAATTAGACTGACCTCATGAGTCAGACTGAGAGCTGTTTGATTTTCCATATTGAAATTAAGTAATCCATCAAGCTTGTATTTAGGAATATTTCAGATGCCATTCATTACAGTATGTGTTTTATTATAGCGTGAAGCTAACCTGTCTGTTTACATTAAACTTCTGTCCATTTACAGTGTGACATCTATCTATTAGCAATCCAGACAACTGATTATTGTTTCATTCCCTGTTTAAAATTGTTTATCATGGTGTATATCTTTGATAAAAAAAACACTTAGTCATAATATAAAGTATATATAGTAACTCATCTATAAAACAATAAAATAATATGCATTTCAATACGCATTAAAACAAAAGATAAACATGGCTCAGCCACGATACACTCCATGGACTCAGTGTGCAGTTTCCCCCTGGACTCATTTTTCTAAAACCACAGTAATTTTAGGGAAGATGAAAGGTATCTATATTTGATTTTCCAAAACCTTTGTAGTGTTTATTAATTATTAATTGAGCAGCAAGCTCATTTTGAATTTAACTCCTTAATCATCCACGCTGGCTTTTGTCCTTGATTTCATAAATCCATAAAAATGGCACTTTTATCTGAAAATTTCTCGCTGCCGCTGCTGCATTAATAACTTATCTCCTCCAGCCACATGTTTTTGAGGGCCATGTGTATTAAAGTGTCCCTGGGCTCCGAGAAAAGCTTATCCCATGTCAGTTAAGATTATCTCCTTTTATGAGGTCTGAAAAATTTTCATGTTTGATTTAGGTAAGGTGCCATTCGACATCCCAAATCTGTGAAACTGATGACGCCACTGCACAGCTGGATTGGGCTTTCTTCTTTTAGGGTTTTCACATATGGGTAGACAATTCTCTATCTGAAGATGGGAAACAAGTAAGACAGGTCGAAAGAGATAGCAGGCGGTAGACGCTGTGGACTGCACGAGGCCTCTTATGATGAACGATTCAGCTGCATTTAGAAAACTATTGATTCTGTCCTGCGCCTAATAGAAGGTGATGATGGCACAGAGGTGAATCCATTACCGGGTAGGAAGCTGCGTCAGGTGCGAAGAGGGCTAATGTGTGTCCTTTCCCATTTGTCATCACCGGGGTATACGCAACTGGAGGAGCGTGCGAGTGTGGCCTAATACCGTGCCCCTACAACTGAAGGTGGAGATGGGAGTTTTGTCTATAAATCTCAACTGCAAATCCCTCCCTCCAAAAAAAAAGGGCCAAAATACACTTTGCCGTTCTTCATCCGCCTCCCTGAACAATCTAAATGTCAACCCAGACAGAAAAAAGAAGCAAAAGGAAACAAAGCAGCTGTCTTTACTCAGTCGAGATCCCCTCTGTCCTCATCTGAAGCAATGCTTTGCCAGCTGGGAGCAGGAAAGATGACCCTCCGATCAATAAGTCTTCAGAAAGAGCAGTGTGTTTGTGAACAAGCAAGCACCTCTCATGACAGAGCAAAATGCACCTTTTATACAGTAGTCTTACCGCTGCCTCGGTTTATCTTTGCAGTGTGTTAACAGAAACTAAATTCTGAAGAGTTTCATTTCTGTGTTTTTACACAGCCAAGAAAAGCCATTTTCTTCGTATTCAAAAAAAATAATGAACATCTTTCTGTAACTACTTGAATCTGTCATTTAAAGACTCCTCTGAAACCCTGTTTGACTCTTCAGTTTGTTACTGTCGGATCAATATTCTATTATTGTTCAATTAAGTACAAAAACTAAGCTCAGCCAAACAGAAGCCATCACAAGGTCAGCGCAAGAGACGTCTGGTTACCGCCAACAAGGTTAAACGGATAGTTAGGTTTTTCTGAAGTGAGTCTGGATGAGGTACTTATCTGTAGTCAGTGTATTAACAACAACAGACAGCAGTCAGTTTGCACTGAGTTTGGGAAAGCAGAGTTCTGGCACAAAGGCAGAGAAATGTACTGCTGTTTACAGCAACAGCAACAAGGGTATATTATCTAACTGAAAGAAGATGATGTAAATGAATCCATATCTATTGAAGTATATGCTATATTTTAGATATTTTGAATACTTTGCTGTCTGAAAGAACCTGTTTTTTTGGCACTGCATTTTAGTGCAGCTGTGCCATGAACTGTATGACCCAGCAGATCAGCTGTTTATGTCAAAGTTTCAGCTAGTTATGGGAGTGACATCAAATAGAAGAAGTTATTATGACAGCAAGGACAAAATGCTGTTTACTGTTTAGACAAAAGGGAACATCTTTATGAACCAGACTAAACTGGAGACTGGAAGTTGGAAAAACCTCTTGAAAAAACTGGGGGAATTTGAAAACTGGAGCCTTTCTTTGCTGGTTGTTTTGTAGAGATTTCACTTTTTTGTATTTAGCACAATCTGACCTTATTATTATGTACAGCAGTAATCCTCAGAAAGCATCTGTGTAGCTTATTTATCTACTAGTTCAACTTGTGCATCTAGTGTGGTTTACGGTTTGGAACATATGGCGCCAAAGAGCAAGGGCTGGTTGAGAGTAAAGCACTGATATTATTGAAAATACAGTGTTAACTTAAACAGTGAGGTTTATTTTGGTGTCCCTGTGCACAGCAGTCTATTGACCTGCCTTTTTGTCTGCACTACTCTCTGCCTCTCCATATTAAGGGGTGCCGACTGCTACTGTAGCTGATACACTCACTATTACAAGTGCCTCATACAAACCCACGTCCATAAATCTGAAATATTCCTTTAAAAACGTTTAAAAACAAAGCCCTCTCGACGTGTCGGCTTTTGCTCTTTCACTAGCATCATCATAGACTGAATTGCTTTGCTATTTCCATGAAGGTCTTGTGACATTTGATTAGAAAGCCTTTTGGAAGTTCCTAAATGCCTTTTCCTGAGTCATTTGAGGTGTTTTCAGTTCAGTGAAACTGTATCAACAGCAGCTGTGACGCCTCTGAGGCCTTTTCTTTTCGAACCTAAAAAGGTGTGTCATTCCACCTTAAAACCATTTGACTTACCTCCCATCTCTTGCTTAGAGGAAATGGGAAGCTCAAGAAACCTGTGTATCCATTTCCTCCCCTATATTATATTTTGGCATCACATTTCCTGTCATAATTTGCACCTATTTAACAGTGCATGCAAAAAAATTAATTTCTTTATGTTATTATATCAAATCCCAATAATGTTTTCTTCCTGTAAAATGAAATACATTTTTTGCTTACAGATGTTTTTTACCATTTTCACCCAAAATAACCAGATAATTAAGAATCATCTCTCAGCAGCATAGAGATTAGATTTATTGGTGAGCAAATAACAGTATGGTACATTAGTGTATCTTCGTATGCTCATCCCTTCAAACTTGGTTCATTTCAGAATCATAATGGGACTGGTGTTACAGACCCCCCGGGCAGAATTTATTTACTTGTTATGCCATCGGCACACACTGTAGGGATTAGAGGTAAGTAACCTTCCACCTCCTTCGGTGGGTGTCTGCCTGCTCTGGTAACAAAGGTGTTATGAAAAGGTGAGAAGGCATCTATGATTGAATGGCTATTTTGAATCACTGTAATTTTCCATCGTGTTATGACACAAATTTATGTGCCCAATTCAGATGTTGGGATTCAGGTATTACTATTGCCTTAATAAAAGATAATCAGCAAAAACACCCACATGTTGAAGCAACACTCAACAAAGACATGAGTACAGTCATATACAGTAATTAATGGTGACATGCTACATATAGCACCTTTAATTAGAAATTCTAAGCTTATTTGTAGAGTTGAAAGCATTATTTTTACAATAAATGACATAACAAGAACTGTTTTTTACTATTAATTTTCCAAATTCTAATGCATTTTGGAAAGAAAAAGGTGCATACATTGGTTAAAAAAACAACCAATGGTGTGCTTTTTCTTCTAGCTGATGCATCACTTGCAAACAATTTCATATTCAGAAGAGAAAATATTTGGGCAAAAAATACCGTTGAGAGAAATAATGTGGAATAAAACCAGAATGAAGATAAGTCCACGTCACCAGAATCATTACTATCATTACAGTTCCTTCTTTTCATGAGTCTAATTCCACAGTCTGTGCCTTTGTACGGGCTGTTCTCCTCTCTTTATCTTACCACGCAGCTTTTTGCTCAAGGGGATAGTATTTTTAGCTCGGGAAAAAAAAAAAAGAAAAAATGCATGGAGCTTATTTACCGCCATCATATCATCAAACTGTCAAGAAGCGTCTTTTGCCGACTAAACCTTTCGCATATCTGTGTACTCATAATTGATTCTCTGTTATATCGCCAGCAAAATGCCACCAAGATAACTGAGCACTGCAGCATGGATGGTATAAAACCCTCACTGCGGTTTGATCCACTGTCACATCTTATCACAACTTTGAAACACTGAGAGGGAAGGAGAGAGAGGGGGGGGTGGGGGGGGGGGGGGTGAATATGCACTCGACTACTGTACCTCAAAAGGTGTTTCTGTGCTAAACATTTTCAAAGTGCTCTGCCTTGAAAATATCATTTTGTATTTTTTCAGGTTAGTGGAAACGGAAGGATTAAGTGAGATAGAGGTAACAACTGACTTCAAGCGACAAACTTTGAGATTTAAAAAAAAAGTACAAGTTTGTGTTTGGAACTTTCTGTACGAGCCAGGTGAGGTGCAAATAGAAATATGGGCACAGAAAAGAACCAGGTAAGGATACAGACACAAAAAGTGATGACTTTTGTTAAGTAGGACAAGGGGAGCAACATTTTAAATCTGTAAATTTTTTTACCTTGTAATAAAATATTGCCTTTTTCAGTATATGAATGTGGACATTAAACTTTGTTCGTTAAGAAAAACAAAAAAAAAAACATATCAGACACACATTATTGTTCAAAAAAACTAACTGCATAAATGATTTAACATATGTCTGATAAGTATCTTTACATTTCTGTCAGCTATTTTAACTCTTTGCCTTGGAATTGTGATTAAATATATACAGTTACTGTAGTCACACATCAAAGAGTGACTCACTGCAAAATGCTATAATTTTTCTTCATTAAATCATCAATCCTTAAAGTTTCAGGTGGTTTAAGAGTCAAATGTGGTCATATTTATACAGTTACTGTAGTGTGTTGTAGTGGATTATACAATAACTGGTGCTGATGATAGTGGTGTTTTTTTTAAAATTAAATACTGATACTGTGTTAATGAAAATGTTGTGTAAATGATACCGCATCTCTTAATTCTCACCTCATAATAGTTCTTTTATTGTGCTTTTGTACATAATTATTTTTCTCAATTGTCCGTAGATATTGCAGTTATACAGTTATAATGAATCCTTTAGGCTGCAGTTTACATGTAATGAAGATCTGATATTGTTACTAATATGTAGAAGTTTCCCAGCTAGGCCCACTTACACTGGAGCAAATTATCATACAGTTTAATCCTGCTCTTGTGTTCCATGTTTGGAAAGGCTGCAGAAAATAGAAATAAATTAAAAGAAGAGACACACCTTTCCTCCTTAGATCACTAGTATCACTCTTCATAGACACACCACCTCAGCATGTGGAGACATCCACAGCTTCACATAGCTGCTGTGCTGAGTAAATGTTACTTCACTGTGATTTGACAAAAGCTGTTTGTTAGTTTTGGCAAACAGCTAGAAGCAGGTTCAGGACCATGGACAGCGTTTCTTCATATTGTATGCTGCCTGTTTGAGTCATAAACCAGCTGCAGATACAAACTGAGAGTTATTGGATAAACAGAACACTTTTAACAGCTTAATGATAATAACTTCATTTGCATAGCAGCTCTACTGCAGACATGCAGCCATAAATGCTTCAAAAACAGGTTAAAAAAATCATTTTCACTGATTCATGCTTCCTTACGGTCAGCTGACTTTATCTGTCCCAAAACCTTGTGCTCCTTTCTTTGTTTGTGTGTCCAAAATGTCTTTCTACAGTGACAAATGCTGCCATCCCATACTGACAGTTTGTCTTTGAACTGTAAAATGTAACTATTTATCCAAAAAAAGCTCTCATGATTTAGAAGCACTGTTTATGATTAGTGAGAACATAAGATAAAAATAAAGTAACACCATGGGTAGAGCCTTTTGATGTTTCTCTTGAAAACTTGCAACATTAAAGGCATATGTTGACAGTGCAAGCCTGCGATGTCTTGCTGTGCTGAGACTGAGAAAACACCCCGCAACAAAGAACACCATCTTCCCTCAGCATCACCAGCCACCCTCCTCCAGCCAAAAACTCTGCACCAGGCTCCCCGTCATTCCCCCCCGCGTGCCAGCTTTGAACGTCAGCCGCATAACTGAGTCCCCAAGTCACATGAAATCACAAACGTCAACCGTCACATCACATATTTATCTGGAAAAATTACTCTGACATGACAGAGTTCTGCGGGGTCTTGCTAATCAAGCATGCTTTCAGTCGATGTGCTGTGTTAAAAGACGTCAAATTCTGACTTTTAATGTCAGATTTTAATATCAGATTGGCTTTTCTGATCTTCAACACATCAAAAAGTGACTCGCTGCAAAATGCTATAATTTTTCTTCATTAAACCATCAAGCCTTCAAATTTCTGGCGGTTTAAAAGTCAAATGTGGTCATATCTATAACAACTATAACAAAGTGAGCCTCATTAGCTCCAAGTCAAAGTAGACATAAGGGAGGTTTAAAAAACTGCTTGATAAGGCTACTCAAAGTTACCACAACTACTGTGATATAAAGTGAGTTTGGACTTGGCTTAAATGAGCCGTACGAAGAAGCAGAAATTCACAAATAAAACAACAGTCCACTGTTTTCATGCACATGCATCCGACCTGAAACTGCAGCACCTCTTCAAGGCAACCTTTCACGCTGCTGGAGACCTGTACCTTTTTGCACCGCAGGGCATAACAAATGGCCAATTTATAGTGCGTGTTACATAACATAAACCTCAGGTTCTCAAAGCAAACAATAACACCATGCTAGTTTTGTGACAGCATACCTTAGAGTAAAAAAAAAACAACCTGTGACCTTTACCCCAGCATCTAATCACTGACCTCTGCTCGAAAAAAACTCGAGTTGTTCCACCCTTGTTTTTCTCCTGTGTGCCTCACAGTTACTATGAGTCACCATGTGACCTGTCAGAGAGGTTTAGAGAAAACTGAGCGCACCACTGTCAGCCACTCTGGCCTCAGGGGGGTGAGGGTCTCTGTGCATGTCAAAGGAGTGCTGCTAGTCCACGAAGGTTGTTGATGTTGCACATGAGTACAAAAACAAATGTCACGCCCTTAAAACACATTTCCAATATGTTGTGACTGCAGCGAGAGAACCACATATTAAACACAATATGTATTTATAGATTGATGCAAAATAAAAACAAGAAAAGATAGAGCATAGATGCATGATGGAAATTAGACATCTAGTTTCTGCAAAGTGACCTTTTTAAAAATGCTTTTGTTCTTAGTACCTGCAAACATGGATTATACCCTGAATGCAAGAGAGACAGGAAGACATTTAAGATATTAATGGATAAAAAATATGAGGAGTACTTACATCCATTCTTACCCTGAAAACAGGTTTGTTTAGGTTGACAAAATAAAATTACCATAAGGACTACTTATTAGCTTTTCCTTTAGGTTTTAAGCTACATCTTTTAGTTTTCCATGAGAAAACTGAGTTGGGTGTCATACAGTGGATGAAAATCACAATTTGCAGAGAAAGGCCATCAAATGTTGATGAGTGCTGATTTTTGACACTGAAGGCAATGGACAGAAAAAAAAATCTCATCTAAAAATTCACCTCCTTATTTTATTTTATTTTTTATTTTAGTGCTTTTAACTGCATCTCACAGAGTTTCTTAGCCGGTGGAGTTTGACTGGCTGTCATGGAGAAGATGAGAACTGAGCTGTCTCCATGAAAACGGAGCAAACTCTGTCCGCTGAGGAACGTCATGCAATGCGGCTGAAAGATCTGCATCAGAAAAAGCTTGTGTGAGTCAATGAGTGTTTGTTGAGATTAAATCTCAGAACTCACCAAAGGACACTCTGGCACCACAGTGTCTTCTGTTTTGAAATGTAGCACATACGGACACATTATTATCGTTAGTGCCACCCATAGGGGCAGTTAACTGCCTGGAGTTGTTTATTGGTCGCTTAAAAGGCCACAAAAAAATAATGATTTCACAGCAATTTGGGGGCAATAAGAATGTTTTTATGGAGCCACTGAGTAGTTTGACCATCTCAAAAGGTCATACAGAACTGTTGCCTGATACTGAGATCATGAGTCAAAAGCAACCACACAACCCCATTTGTGTGAAGAGTTTGACCATGTATGTTTGGGTTACTCCTGGATTATTAACACGTTGGTCACTGTCAAATCAAAACCATCAACCCCTAAAATTTAAAGCACTGTGTCATTGTTTTAAGGGATGTATTTTTTAATCTTTAGGTTGGTCCACCACTTGGTTTTAGGTTTTTAAATCAGCTGTTCAGTGGGTTGCCATTAAAGTTGGAAAAAGCCATTCACATACTTCTCTTGATGAACCCTAACAAGGTGATTTATTGACTTTTTATCTAGCGCCATTATTTGCAAAATCTTTTAGTCCAAATATTTTATTTTTGACCAAATAAATGCTAAGTAAATGCCATTTAATCAGCCAAAGCTGCACTTGGACTGAGAGCTGATGAAGCAGTTAAAAAAAGCATGAGGATGTGCACACACACACATACACACACACACATACTCACACACACACAAACAGATACACACAATAAACAATAATAAAAATATTTTTTTTAAATCTCCTTCAATTACGAACATTACAGTACCCTACTGTTTCTTACATTCAATTATTTGTTTATTTGTTTTTTTAATTTTATTCTTATTTAAAAGAAGAGTAGCCCTAGTAGTAGTCCTAGTAGCACACTACAGAGTGGCTTCAAACAAATCTATTATAAAGCTTCCTTACATTGTTCATTAAGTCCTCAAAAACAAATAAACAGAAGAAAACAATGAATATTTAGAAACACAGTCGTCAAACAGTTGGTTTGAATTAAAGTCCCACATTTGACTGGGCAGATAGTCAGTCGTATTTAATCATAATAGAACCACACTTGACATGTCCCTGAATGCTTGTATGCTAACACACTGCAAAGCAGCTAAGTTTAAAAAAAGAAAATACCAAAATCGCCTATAAAAAACAAGTTTGATTTTGGTCTCGGAGTGTGAAAACTGCACCAGGTCACTAAAACCTCTAAAATCCCTGTAAAAAAGAGAGGACATGACCTGAATGTTCTCTGTGGCTGTCGTCATGTGGACACACTGAGACAGACGGAGTGAACAGTTTGATTGAGACGGTGAGCACCTCCTGTCTGATTTCAAGGGTCAAAACATCCTGTTGTGAGGGTTTCAGTCATAATAGTTAGGAAAAACACAGAAAGCGCTCCTGTAAAATAATCAGCCGGAACACTGAATGTCTCTCTTGTCCCTTGGAACAACCCCTGCACACACACAATTGAACACAAATTGAAGCCAAAAGTGGCTCTAAAAGCAAAAGACCACCCTCCCCCATAAAAAGCTCCCAGGAAGCTAATTGTCAACGGTACATTTTTGTATGTAAGAGAGCACTTCCCCAAGTAGTGCCTATTACTCCCTGCATGAATTGACAGGGCTAATGAGGAAATTAGGGTTTTATTAATTCACCCAGAGGACAAAATGAGGGAGAAGCAGGGGAGGAGAGGACTCCATCTTTGATTTAAAGGTTAATTTGGAGAGGAGGGTAGCGGGAGCACAGAGAGTGGTCCCGACAATATTTTGATGCTCCTGGATGTGGGCCAGCTGTCCCACTATGGGTGCAGCTCTGGCAAAAGACGGAGCGAGAGACAGACGAGAGGGAGATGAAGTGGCAGCCAAGTTTGGGTCATGCCTGCGATTCACGCAGAGGCAATTAGGAGTGCTAGCTTCATCAGTAATGCCAGTGGCTACGTCCGGCCATATAGCATGGGTGAGAGTTTCTAGCGCCGCGCACGCTGGGTTAAGGGGCATTAGCAGCTCAACACTTGACTTTGACAAGGTCAGGCTTGAGGAGCAGCAGGCGGACTGGCATGGTGCTGATGACCTTATGCTGTCATGCTGGTGACCTTGCCATGCTCAGCACTGGCCTCATTCTCCTCCTCCTCCTCCTCCTTGCAGATAAAGATGAGGATCACTTCTCGAATGCTCTATATTTTTGCACACGGTTACTCTGCTTTGTTCCTGCTCCTCAGTTTTTGAGACAAAAGAGGTTAAATTTGTGATATTTCTGTCAAAAAGATGAATGAAAGCTCAATGATGTGATGTTCTTATTCACAACCTACAGTGTTTTGTAATTGATTTTTAAAGTATGCTGTAATAGTTTAATTTAATATGCTTTGTTTGATGACATTGGGTACAGTATGTAATAAAGCAAATGTGCAGGAGTTGATTAAGAGACATAATTAACCATGCTGGAACATTGTGTTTTTTTAGGTTTTCACTGGGCAACAACAAAAATGTTTCACAAAAAAAAAACTGTGCAGAAATAATTCAAGTTCATTAGTCGTGTTATAGATTTTTGAACATAGTTGTGAAGATCAACATTTCCCCTCATATTTCAAAATAATATAAATCCTCAACCCTTTTTTTAACTTTATTTTTGTTTTAATGGGGTTTTTGTGCCACCTGGTGGATGTAAGTCCAATAATGACTTTTGTTTTTGCTCTGTTTTTGGTCTCCACCACCTCCTAAACAATTAATCTGGTTCTTTACAGGCTCATTGCTCCACATTGTCCCTAATTTTGCATGTCTGCAATTTAGTGCCGGTATGGTGGGGCACTGTTAATGTTAATGCCACACCCAAAAGAGCTGAAAAAAACGTGATGAGAAGAATTGGTCAAATCATCTGGTACCAAACTAGCTTTCCAAATATGCTCAATAACAATTTGATATCCTTGAGTTTTTCTAATTCCTCACTTTGGGAATCCCCCACAGAGAAGGCAAAAGAGATTATGCCCATAATTCATGTTCTAACACCTTGTTAAATACCAGCGAGTCATATTTATGCTCCTTGTTAAATAATTCACGTATCAAACTCTCGATCTGAGCTGTGTGGGTTCCTTTAATTGGACCTTGTGAGAAGTTCTCCATTAAAGAGCAGGTGGAACAAGCCAGGGGTGATGCTGCATGATTTATGGGACACCTTCATCTAGATAGGGACATCAACAGGATTACATTTGTCTTTATTCACAGCTGGAAGGAATCACATGCAAATACTATCATCACTTCATGTGAAATGGTGATAGTAGTAGAGTTTCAGATGATTTACTGATGCGTGTTTTTGCTCTTAGTTATATTTAGTCAATAATTGACAGTTAGGATTACATTTATGTCAGATAAAAAGCAAAAAAATTGCTAAAAGTAATTACCGTTGGGAAATAATGGGTGCTCTTAACCTCCAAGGTTGTAAGGCTATTTATATTTAATGTTTTATTGGCTTTTTTTTTACCCTGAGCCCCTGTGGAATTAAATAAGCTGGGATCTGTTTTCACATATATTGTAAATACATGTGAACAAAATTATTTACAATATAATTCACCACACCATTTTCATGTTTTTGTTGCTTCCTCCATAAGACCATTTAAAAGATGGAGGAAAACTTAAACCAAGCTGGATAACATTCAGTACTTCAAATGTATGTTTACATTTATAATAAACAACTAAAATTATTTATAACATGCAATCCAAGGTTGAAAATTTAAGTAATTTTTGTTCAAATTGATGCAATGCAAATATTTGTGAAACCATGTCCAATCAAAATTACTCCATTTTTGCCAGTTATGTACCAGATTTTATTTGTACTAGACCTGGCAGAACAGTCAGAACAAGCTTTAAGCTATTAGCAGCACAGTGTCCTCCTGGACGCACAGTCAGGCCATTTTCTTTTAAAACTGCTCCAATACATAAAATGTTTACATTATAATGTACTCCTTCTTTAATAAAATATTTATATTTAAGGACACTAATCTAAATCCTCTGTCTGTCAGCTGAATCAGATGAGGGCCAAACAAACCCTGCACAAGCAAAACTGGGAAAAAAAAGCATATCATGAATAACAGAGAAGTGTATGAGCAATGGCATATGTGGTGCTCTGATTGAATTATTTGGACTTCTCTACCTCTGCCAAGACTCAGAAGCAGTCACCATGGATCGTGCATCAAGTGAAATGACTTATTTATGCTTACTGCTCAGATTGTGTTTGCTGGGCTCTGTTATGACGCTGTCCAGCTTAATGCAAGCACAATTTGGCCTAACTACAACATCCCACTGCAATGTGCTTTGTATATTCAATACATTTAATATTTACTTATGAGGAACCAACAGGAGGTGTATACTGCACATGCCGAAAGAGGTGAACATGAGAAAAACTATGACTGAGGTTTTAATACTGTAAACAACAAGAGGAATAACTTAATTGCAGGGGTTGATGCGCCCATAATCTATGTAATTAAAGTTTCATCATTCATATGATGAAAAGAAAGGCTCCCAGTGTCCCTAGAAGAATTTGTTTGCCTTAAAACTATGCAAACACAATAAAAGTTTTATACAACACATAATGGGGGGGTGATGGCTATGAATAAATAGGGGTTAATAAAATGGCTTTGTGCCTTGTATGTGTGGTCATGCTAGACATATACTAGCTAGAGGGTTGTGGAGCAATGCATCCAATCTTTGTAGAAACTGGCCTCTTGTGGTCTGCAGAAATGATGATGTCATCATCGCTGTCAAAATGGCAGCCAGTGAGCTCCGTCTTCATCTTGGGGAAGAAGATGCAAAATCAGGTGAAGAGAGCAGGTCTTGGCTGGATGACTGCATGAGGGCTGACGTTGTCCAACTCGTCCGATAGTGCTGACTTGCATTTGCAGATTTTTCATTTTGTTTCACTGTATGTGTATGTGTATGTGTATGTGTATTCTGTAAGTGCAAATACATTTGATCTCCTCAGTAAGGACTTTGTTATCTAGTCGTTTATAGTATCTGAAGAGAGTTACAAGCCTCCCGCTATTTCACAGAGAGAATCACTGAATCCGGCCAAAAACAGTCCACAGTGAGACACAGTGCAGCGAAAGAGATTCAGCATCAATAATGCACGTGAAGAATTACAGTACACTACACTACTACCAGTTCATTTTAAGTCATGGCTTCGGGCATTTCTGCCATTATAAGTAAAACTGAATGTGGTCTTTTAATAGTTAGCATGTCAATTAACAGCGTTTGGGCTTAAAACCAGAGATTTGATATTCTTTAACCCATTTATAGTCTGTTTCAGGCTGATTAGTGATGGTTTGATATTGTGCCATGGTGCGTTTAAGGTGCTGTGGGATCTTCTGATCTCTTGGATTTGGTAGCTGACTTCTAAACAGCAGCATTTTTACAGAAGGAAACCACTAAATTCAGACAGATATTTTTAAATCGATATTTATATCCTGGTTTTGACAACATTCTCAAGGTGAATGGCACACCATTATGTTCTATATTTACATGCAATCCTTGAAAAAAAAACACTGCTGTAAATCCTAAGTGCTTTTATTTTGAATGTTTGTATGTTTAGGCAGTAACAGCCCTAACATTATCCCATTAATATGTTCCAGTTTGCTCCGCTTTGTCAAAGGTGCGTATTACAGTATACAAATCAATACGCCATGCTTTCAGTATTTGACAGTTTGAGTCTTTTTACTCCACTCCCTATAACAGAGACAGCTCCTGTAAAGCCCATACATCTGTCTGGATTTATACATATTAAGGCCTGCATTTTCCCTGTTTACACATTTCATTTTTGCAAAGTGGTTTGTGGTTTTAAAGGAGGAGAATTTGACCTTCGAGAGGCTTACCGTTTCTCCCCCTCTACAGTCGTTTCCTGTTGCTCTGCTATGGTTGAATACTGCCATCTAAGGATTGTCTGTAATCGGATTCCATTGTGCTACAGGCAGGCAGGCTTGATCCTACTTTTCTTTGCTTTTGTTGGGCCTGAAAACAATATATGAAATGTAATCAGCGACAGAATAAGAATTGTTTTGAGATTAACTGAGGTGTAGGGATTTGAGTAAGTGTCGGGATTTCATTTCAGTAACCTGAAATGAATGAATTCATGTTTAAAAAAGAACAAGCCTCTCTAGGGAATCATGGTTTTTCTTATTTACCACATCACGTAACAAATCGAACCAGCAATGGTTTTTCTTACAGTTCTCATTCACATTTCAGTATCTCCACAAGCCTGAACGCTGACTTCATTCATCATTTAAGCATGCAAATTTTGTATTTCCTGTCGTGTTTATTTAAATTCTCTCCGATTTAAGCCACCTAACTTATGGATACTCCTGTAGCAATTCATACTGTTGCAAGGGGATCCTGCTGTGAGCCAAAGTGCAGCTTAATTATGACAGTTGGTTTGGTGGATATGACAAGACTTTGTCCTGCTGGCATTGCTGTCACGGTCGAAACAAAGAGTAGGTCTGTGTGCCAGGATGTGCACAGAAAGCCACAGCCATCTCCTCTCCCTCTCTCCGTCCAACCATTCTCCCAGAGGAGTGATTGACGGAGGCTTTAGCAAAACAATCTTACCCCAAAATCCACCTCTTTCTCTCTCATCCTCAAAGGGTCTTGAGCAGTTCCAAACAAGCTTGAGTGCTGATTTTTACAAAAGCTATTTGCATTCCAGGCCAGCATTTGCTTGTGCTTTGTGGGCCTCTGCACTGAGCCCTCAGCTAGGAATGTCAGACTTTGAAAGCTTTTGCTCAGATTTGTGGAGACTGTGTTCCCTATTTCCTTCCGCAGAGCTCGGTTTTTTATGATTCCAAGATTAAATGAACATGAAACTAACTCAACTAATGTTCAGGAAGAAATTGGAAATCAACCCTGACAGGAAAATGTAACAGAAGGTTCTGTTATCAGCGTGGTCCAAAACAAAAATGCACAAAGTCTCAATTAAAGTCTGGACTCAAAATGGTGTAATTGCCTCCATAATGACATAAGCTTGGAAAAACATCGCCTCACAGGCATCCAAAATACTTGTACATGATGAAACATTTCCATCAAAGCCAGGGAGGGTGAAATAACTCATTTGTTTTCAAGTCTGAGGCTTGAAATAGAATCTGGCAGAATAACATATTCTCGAAAAAATAATGTCAAGTGTCAGATAATCCCTGATTAAAGATCTGGTCTAAGTGTCAGAGAGTTATTTGCTGCTGCTGTGTTGGTGGTATAATGAGGAGAAAAAAGCCACTACACCTGAGGTGCGGCTGCCATAATCTTCACAGTAAACACTTATCATGCATTCGCCATTGATTAGGATGTGCCTCTCATCAATCATCAGAGGCTTGTCTGAACAGATTAATAATTATGACATCTGCGCTCAGTCAACAGTGCTGATTAGAGGGAGGAGAGCGGCAAAGGCATCTGATAATAGTGAGCAGCAAGGTGTTCAGGAACTTCATCATATCGTCAGGCTCATTTGGTGATCACGGCGGTGCTCACAAGTTTGCTCGCTGACATATCTATTAGCTGTGTACGATGATACATTGTGACACAGGAAATGACATCAGGAAGATGTATAAGGTAGACTGACTACTGACAGAAATAATTTCCTGAGATGTTCTTCAGATTAGAGCCTGACTAAGTTTTGGAAGCAGACATTAATATCAGTATATTATAGTTTAAAACTGAGTGAAATGCAGAAGCAGCGTATATGTATAATTTGTTTTACTCTTGAAAGAAACACATTTGTTTTTAAAAAAAGACTCCCAAGGTTCTGTTTGGCTTTTGCAAATAAAAGCCACTTTATAACGGCTCTGAAAACATACGTGATATGATTCAAAATTTGATTCATCACCTTTTTTCCAATTAAAATTTCTTATCGTCAAGATTAGAAACTGATGAAGTGTTGACAGAAAATGACACATCACATCTGTTTTAGGGTTTATAAACCTACCAGTAAAAGAATCTTAAATAAAATGGACTTTAGCGGTCCCTTTAGGCACCGCTGCTCCTTATTAGTCCATTTAGATATTTTGTAAACAAAGTTTTAGTAACAAATTGTTTGTAAAAGAATTAGCAAGGAATTTAACTGCTTTTAAGTCTAATTGACCCCTGACAGAAGCAATTTCACTTTGTAGGAAAGCATCCAGTTTATTCTCTGTGAATGACTTTTATAGCAAACAAGAAGCAAAAATTAAAAATTAAATACTTCCTTATTGAAAGGAATAGTGAGGGTTAAAGTAAGGGTTTGAGTTATGGGCATTTTTATATTTTGTCACAAAGACAGCATGAAGAATGAACACTTCAAGACTTTTCTACAGAAAAACAAAAAGCATGTAAAGGATTAAAAACACAAGGGTTAATTTTTTTTTGCAAAAGTACGGTAAAGAGTTAAACATTTAAAAACTTTCCAATACATTTTGATATCAGAGATGAACAATAAAAGTAAGATGGCAAAAGTAAATAAAATTGTGAAAAAAAACTCAAACTCTATATTTCAGGCTCAATTTAAGTGAGAGAATATAGTCTATGAAACATTTATTTATGGTTCTATATTTCTGCGGCTCCATAGATGTTTCAGTACTTACTATGAACACAGTGCTGTGATAAATTTTGTTAAACTAGCCTGTGGGTGATGCTGTAGGTCTCTCGCTTCTTTTTCTGTAGTGACTAATGGTAAAAAATCCGGCCTTTCCTTGAAGAATGTCTGTGAGTGCACTTATCTGGCAAATATTAAAAATAGATTACGGGGCCATTGGAAGGTAAGTGGTTCCATAAGCAGAATTGATGGTACTAAGGAGTATCATGGAGACTGCCTACATCACCTTGAGGGTCTCATCCGCTTAATGATGCCATGTGCCACATACTTCCCTCCTGAAGAATTGCAACCATTTTGCTGTGGGCTCTGACACTCCACTTAAACTGCTATTCCAAGCAGTTAACAGGAGCACCAGGGCTCACATACCAGACAGCAGCAAGATGGACAACAGGGGATGATATGCTTGAAGAGTAAAAAATGCTCAGCTTAAACACACATTCAAGAATTCCAAGGGCGAAAGAAATAGCTTTATTTTTTTTGTATTTTTTTATTTTCAGCTTTGGTAGCAATAATTTTGAAAAATGAGAGCATCAAACACAAGCTTCAAATGTGTCATTTTATACACTGGAATAAGGATTTCACAAGTATTCATGTAAAATACATGTTTGTCCTTCAAATACAGTTTTAGCATGCAGAAACAAAAGCCATCACTGCTTTCTATACATAGTGTTTGGCCTGAAGTTTTCTAGTTCATGCACCTTTCAAAGATTTTTTAACATAATCCTTTGAGTGTTTCCTTTGCCAGGCAGTTTGCAAAGGAAACTGGAGTTGGAATGAAAAAAAAAGAGAGCATTTACAGAATCAAACTTCAGGTGAAGTTTTCAAAAACCCTTGGTTTGTGCTTCCAGCATGATTTTCCTATGAGTGATGCACTCCTCTAAGCCAGCTCAAGGGAAAGTTGTGGACAGCTGCCAGTTCCGTGGGGTTTGGAGATGCCTTGTGCAATTAGGTTCTTCTACCGTAAAAGACTGCCGTGCTGGTGCTGCCAGCCCCCTTTCCCCTGGACCCTGAGCCCCTTCTCCTAGCCAGCCCGTCAGCAGACGAGTTGAAAGGTGCCATTTGACCATGGAGATGGGGCTCCCTTCCCTGCCAGCAAGCTTCTGAGCCGATTTGAAGGTGTGTGTCCCTGGACTGGAAAATCTTCCCTATCCGAAAAGTCGATTAAAGCCAACAGCTGCGTTTCAGGCTCTGCCAGGCAACCCTGCAACAGAAACACACACATGCACACACTTTTGACATCAAGAAGTCTTTGGAGCTGTTCAGCTGTATACATCAAAACAGCCCAAACATGAAGACAACTTTACTTAAACACCCTTTAAACTTTATCACTCTGTTCCATCAATTAGTGTTCTCTCGCCAGCAAGTTGTGTTCACTTTATTAACAAACTTCATCACATTCATTAGTGAGACACAACTGGCAGTAGATGAAACCCTGTGCAGATATGTAATTGGCTGGCAAACTCAATGCACAGCCATTTTTATGTTGTTTTTCCTTTGCATCTTGTGCTTATGAACCCTTCTGGTGTTCACACGAGGTAAAGTGAAAGAGTGCAAAAAATGTCTGATGACTTGAGCAAAAAAAATCTGAAAGCAAAATAACAGAAAAAAAAAAACGTGTTAAGTATCGGTCAGGACAATTAAATGTGCTTTTAAATTCTGTGTGAAAGAGTGAAATTATAAAAAATGCAGCAATAACTGATAACAAAAAGGCCTGAGGCTTAAGATTTTGTTCCATTTAAAAAATGTGTCACATTTTCTGCAGAGCACACACTTGCTCTGTGGAGTTTCTACTGTTTGTGTCAGGAAATTGAGCATCGCAATGGCCCTCATTGCTCAGCAGCCACTAAATAAATTTCCATTGGGGGAAGGGAAATCAATAAGTGCATTCTGCCTCTTTTAGGGTCCTTGTAGACTCTCTCTTGTGATTTTAAAAGTATGTTAATGTAATTTATTGAACCTCTTACCCTAATCACGTAGATTGCCTATAATTACATACCTTGACGGCTGCTGGACTTCTAATTGCTAATGCTTTTCCTGGAATTTGTCCTCTAATCCTCGTATGTAATGACTCTTAAAAGAAAGAAAAGTGCTTTGCCGCTACTTTTAGCTCTTCTCCAGGCTACAAGGGCACTGTAGTTCAGGATGTCTCTGATGCTCCTCTTAGGTAATGTTTGTCTCTGCCGAATGAAAAGCAGATATTTGGCTACTATTTGCATTTGTCTGGTTTTTAAAACTAAACTGCTTGAGCTGAAGTTTCATTGAAAGGTGAAATATGTCGAAGTTGGTCACCTGTAGGATTCAAATCAACTGCTAACCGCTGCTAATTGTAGCTGCCCTATTAAAACACTGCCCATACGGGGAGTTTGAGGCACTGAGGAAGTTTGTGTTTATAAAGCTCAGCAGGGAGATTTTGTGGTTGAAGTGTGTCTGCTCTGAGTTAGATAAATCCCCCCCCAAGGAGTCTAGACGCTGATGGTCATGGTGGTTGATGATTTGTTAAGACTGAGAGGCTGAATGATGAAATGATGAGGCTGATTAATCTGCAAAGAGTAGTGGTGAGGTGGAGCTGGAGGGCCAGACACAACAGTAGCATGTGCAAGCTAAAGGTAAAAAGAGAATCAATTTTTTTAAAAATACAGGAGCACGATGATAGGCCAATAATGTAGGTGTTTCTCTGTGCCTTTGGATAGATGTGACCAGCTGATGAGAACAGCTGACATCTCAGCTGAGAGCCCCAGACCGCGACAGGGGGGAAATATGAGCGAACATGCATGAGAGGAGGCAGATTGTAAGTGATTGTGAACTTTTCACTACGAGCCTGAGTATCAGCCTATAGATGACTTCACATTTATAGTAATAGATTATGTGTGGACACACCTTTTTTAAAATTTGGTGGCACACATATGGTTTGTATATTAGTTGTTGTTACCACTATAATAATTGTTGGTCCCCAGGGACAGTTGGATGTTATGGTTAAAGTGACCTCCACCAAATTTTTTAAACTTTTGGTGCCTCAACTGCAAAACAAGTGTGATATTTGTATTCATCATTCATTTTTCCAGAGTTTCGACAAACCCCGGTTTGACAGTCAGAAGGTCCAGTGAGTGGATCTGGCCTTGGTGAGAACATCCAGTAAGTCCATGGAAAATTTATATGTAAGGACTTTGCCATGAAGCAGCTCTACACCAACAGTGGCCTCCTGCAGCTACTTAATGGTGAGTGAAGCTTATTTTTATTGTGTCAGTACTAGTTTTGCTCTTCTGCTCTGTGCTGTTGAACTATTTTTATATCATAAATAGGTATATGTATGCTTTGGTTAGTTCTGTCAACATTTTCGCTGTCCATGGTTTCGAATGAATTGCGAATAGCGCTGTGTTTGCTCCTGAAGGTCAAGTGTGTTTAAGATATCAAATCAAAATAGATTCAGCTTTATTGCCTTTGCATGAAGCACGTGTACAGAGACAACAAAACAAATACAAAGTGTGTGCACAGGCACAGACGTAACGTGAATAAAAATGTATGGATCAGATATAAATAGCTAAAAAAATATGTAGATTGAGAATGTGCAGCAATTACAGTCAGCAGTTCTCATATTAGCATTATAGTACGGATATAATTACAAGTATTACTATTCAGCATATGCAGTATCAATAGTTTGGAGTTTGCCCTTAATTTTGCCATGTATTCAGGCATGTATTCTGGTTTGGTGCCAGTGCCCTCAATCATCCAGCCATCTGGTGAGTTATTGCTGTTAATTCTTTGGTTTTGTACAAATTCCCCGTGGTAGTTTGTTCAATGTACTATGGGGCCAACAATGATACTGAGGATTCAACCAGAAACGGCTAAAACAGCTCCTGTAATTGTCTGTGGGGAGAAAATATAATAATAAATGAGATTTTTAATTGCTAAACCCTGGGCGACAGATATATCCTTGATCATCTCTCGGCTCAGTTCTGTCTAGTATCAGTGTATCTGGTACACATTAAGGGCACGCGGTCTTATCAGAAACTGCTTAAATCTCTGTTACAGTGGGTCTTATTAATGCAAGATGCTTTAACATGTCACAGTAGGAAAGCACAGGTGTTAAAAAATTAGGTGATAAAATTAATCATGGATAAACTGCATTTAACTACTTCAGTTTCAGTGTTCTGCCATTGTGCTTGTTGTTTTACTGTCACACAATTATAAGTTATGGGGACACATAAATAAAAAGGAGCCATCATTAATGTTATTAGTGACACCTGTGCCTCGACAAAGCGTCTGCAGTAAAAAACACTCATGAAACCCCTAACTTGCTAATTACCGAAAGGTTTACAAAAGAAGAGACATCAATAGTTTGAAAAGACTGACTGTATTTGTCATTTTTTTAATTGAGAAAACAGTCAGCTGCATGTGGCTACTTTGCACTTCTTTGACAAACGGTTGTATTTTACAGCCTTTAATTTATTTATTTTTCTAAATGGTGAGGGAGAAAACTTCATTTGACTGTAGTTGGTGAAAAATATTATTTTTCAAACAGGGCTTACTTTTAAATAGCAGATATGTACAAAACGCTCTGGAGATTTGTCGCCGTCTGATTTCACAGACATTAAAAACATAAGAAATAGAAACAATAACTTAAATGGACTACTATATCAGACGACAACTAGCATGAATAATGACATTTACTCAAGTGGGTGACTTATTGCACACATCCTTAATCATCAATAGTCAGTTTATCATTTATTCAACAACAGTTTCAGCTGCCTTTTTACCATCTCTCACAAAATATTATTATCTGTAAAGCCTGACAGCCTGTCTTGTTTTCCAGTCAGTCGGCATGAAAAACTGATAAATTGTTTTCCAAGAGACAAATTTCTAAAATCTGTCTGAATGTCTGCTCTCCTTAAACCTGCCTTTATAATTCTGAACGTAGCAGTGACATAAAATATACATCTCATGTTGACAATAAGGAACTTGTCAGTCTCATAATGAAGGAATAACAAAGCCAGTCGGTTGAATATGGATTTACTGTAGATTTGACTTTACTGATGGGACTGCCACACATCAGTGAGCAGGAGCAGCATTCAGTCATCCGCAGCATCCATGAAAACAATCCAGATCTGTGAGGCCGTTTCATAACACAAAAAAGACACATGCAAAGGCATTTTCTTCTTTCTCAAAATCTCCCCCTCAGTCCACTCACCCATGCTGAGAGGCTAATGTCATCCTCTCTGCTTTCCAAGTCCCCTCTCCCTATGTGGCCCAAAATGAGCCAGCAACACAATGACAGTGATCCAATACCAGGAACAAAAGGCATATTTTTTTCTCATAAAAACAGCCATTACACTAATTTTACAATATGCTTTTGTGATTTGCACTTTAAGGCTATTACTACAAGTGCAAATTTATTTATTTATCACCACCATGCTTTTGATTTATACTAAATATTCAGTTTTTCAGATGAGTCTTTTGCTAAACATATTGAAATTTTGACACAGTGGAATTTTTGGTTCGGTTTGGACAGATTCTATTATTCACCAGACAATATTTGACTGGTGAATATAGTTTTTAAATTGCATTATTTGATTTAATTCTATTGATCACTAGTAGGTTTGGTAGCATGATATCTATCAGCTACAGAAATCCAGGCACCCTTTATGCTGGGGGTCTTATGTAAGGGTTCCTCATTAATCTTACTGAAAAGCTTTTACATGATACTAAGGTAAAATATTTATTTCTTGCAATAAGTGAATGCATGCAACTGTATTTTTCAATACTCCTTAAACACCTCATAATTATTTAGATGATATTTTTTAGTTTATATTCATCACAGTGGATTTTGACAACATGGACAAACATTCTCAAACTCAGACTAATGCTTGTTTAATTCTAATTCCAAAATTAAAAATTATTACCTCAGTGCAGAGCTTTTATGCAATCACAAACACAAAATCCTCCATACAAAGAACATTATGTAACTGAAGCTTCTTCCGTAGCTTCATTAACTGCATTGCAAAAATGTTGACTGGGCACTTGACCTTGACAATTATCTGCAGAATGCAAGTGGTTTAATAACTGGCCTAGTCTGAGCATTTTTTATGGACTGTCTCAGTTGAAATAAGGAAAAAAGCCAAACATTATAGCATAAAAATAATGTAGAGAAAGTTGAAAATGTGGATTAATTCCTTCCTTTGCACAGATGTCAGGCTGAAATAGAAAATGTCTCTCCTTGTATTTTCAACTTGAGAAACACATGTCAAAAATGTGAATGCTTTTGTTTCAAAATGCAGCATACATGTAAATATTTAGCTGACTATAGCAGAAACAGGCACTGAAAGTCAGCTATTTTTATCCAAAAAAAAGGGCCACATAAGCTGATTTCTCTTCAGAGTGTTGTAGTCAGAAAGTACAACTAAACAATGCAAGAGCTTTGCAGTGATATCTGTGATTTGTCTTGATATGCAGACTGCTTTTTAAATAAGGGTGTTTTTTAAATGAGCACTGAAGATTACTAATTTGTTGAGTTTAAATCAAAAGTTGTAGAAGGTAAAATATAAACTGTGAGCATCATCTGTGACCCCAGCCTCAATCTGGATAATTCAGTGAAGTCTCAGTCGCCTGCACAGTCATTCCCCTAATTTCACAACTCAACCACTGTCATTCGCCACATCTTAGGCTGCAAGGCTGCAAGCCTGTAGACATGACACAGATCGATGGTACTCCCCCATCAGTGTCTCCAGCCTGCCAGATGGCTGGTGGGCTTCAGCCTCCTGACATTCATCAGTGTCTTGCAGTCAGATGCTCCCACAGCTCTGCTCTGACCCTCAGACTGGTCCAGCAGACTAATCTTCTGCTCTTCAACAGGCGCTACAAGGGGTTGGTCTGATGAAGCCACCAGATGAGAGGCCATTCCATGGGAACAGCTGGAAATCTGGCCAATATGGCGCAGCTTTCCCATACAGCTGTGCAGCTGTGTTCCCCCTAGTTGTTGTGTTGAATGCATTTCAAGGGCGGGGGAAAGTGTGAGACCTACTTTAGGTTTCATTCACTGTATCCCAAGTATTTTCAAGGCTTGCTCAAACCCCACTTAGTAATACTTTGTGCTCTTAGCTGCAGCTTGGCCTCAGTTGCATCGCCCATCCAAAATGTTATCATCATGGGAGCTCACAGGTGTAAAATGCAACAAAATAAAACAGGGTCCTTCTGACCTGGCCACTATGTTCAGTTCCATGGAATCCGATGTTCTTCTACCACCACCTCTGTCCAAGAGTGCTCCTCTAAAAGGGAAAAGCAATTGTCCCACTAAGTGATTTTTTTTCCAACTCCCCGAGGTGATAAAATGCACTTTGAAGCCACCCACAGAGACTTGTCCCTAAAACACCCAGCAATTCACAACTGTGGCTTTGACAGGCCAGCTTCTTTCTCAACAAGTAAAGTGAAAGTCTTTTCTAATGGACCCAACATCACTACTGTGGAAAACAACAAGCCCCACGGCACCACCAAATGAGCCCCGTGCAACACTGGAGAGGGAAATAAATGTCACAAAAATGTAATTTCGCCTCTCAACTAAAGGGCTCTCCTGGCTCCCACTCTCGATACCTACTGGTGTGTCATTTGTAGCACTGAAATTCCATAAAGGTTCCACATAAAATAATATGCTAGTTCAGTTAGTTGTGCATCAGTGCTCTGCACAAAATTGGTTTATTTGTAAATTGACTTAATACCATATTCCTTTGGAAACATTACCAGAAATAGAATGAACAGAAAAGGCACTTCAAGTCTCCATAAGACTGCTGCAATTATCACTTATTTTCATGATTAAATACTTTGCTTATCATTCTGACAACTAATCAAGTGATGAGATAAAATCATGAGACTCTTTATGGAATGATTGGAAATGTGAGAAACGCTTAGTCAGTTAGCTCTCATGGAAATAAGCATTATCTCATAGGAAAATGTTTATATTATGTTTGTTCACGCCAGTTTACAATTGCAGGACACAAGTTAAGAGCTGTATAGTTGCTCAGTGCTTAACATTATTGCGTCCTCCTTCTCACAGTCTAAGGACATGCAGATTACGTTGATCAGTCCAAGCAACACATGAACTACATGTGCGACTCACTGAGGATAAGTGGAGGGATTTCCAGAAGCAGAGATCTCACTTTTCTTTGTGAGGCACAGCAAGCACTTTATCCTTTAACTGCTGTATTTTTTAGGATTTTAGTATTTTAAAAAAAAGTTTGTCCAGATGTGGTCGTGAATTGCCACTCGAGGCTGCTTTTGTTCTGGGTTTTGCTCCGTCAACATCCTGCTGTGGTCAAAACACAGGTGGCGCTTCTTCTTTCAAGCTATAAGCTATAAACTCTCCCCCTAACATTCAAATGATGTAGGTATTTGGCAAAATGTTGTGCAGTGCTGAAGATTACTGGCTCAAAATACACTTAAGTGGCAGAAGATTTTAAAAATGAGAATGAAAAGAACTTTAAAAAAAATATGTGCTGTTATCCACCGACATATATCATCATGGGAAGCTTCCATTTAGACTAATAGCATCATGGTGTCCCAGCCTGTGTGTTAGCCATAGCTAAATACTACCCCTTTGTATACAAATTACTGCTGCTAGATAAAAGATTGCTATGTTGTTGGCTATCAGAGGCCTCACTCACCCTGCCAAGAACATTACTGTCTTCTCTACATATGCATTTGCACTACTAGGTTTCTATCTCTCCTCACATAATTAGGGAACAGCTTACCCAGGTACTGATAATGCCAGTGCCAAGCTAATCTATAATTATCAACCAGACAGGGTGCGCTGCCTCTACGCTCAAAAGTGCAGGAACCATTATTTTTACCCAAAGCATCAAATAAGCTAAACAGAAGGAGGGGGGGAAGGAGATATGTACTTGGTTCAAATTGATTTCATTCTTTTGTATGAATATCAAGGTTTCATTCTTTCCCATTTTTCCCCTCACTCCCCATCGTAGCGTGCATTCATCGGGACTGCTGTTCCAACCAGATAAACAGGTTTTTTTTTTCTTTCTTTCTTTCCTTTTTTTTTTTTTTTTGTTTATGACAATTATTGCCTGAGGATTGTTTCAAATGTGTCTTGACTGTCAATGAGGAGGCAGGCAGGAGGGAGGGGTGATGTGATGAGAGGGAAATTAGACCAACTACCAGAGTGCATTCTGTTGCAGCTCCGGGGAACATCTGCCATAAGTATGGCTGCCACATATGGAAGTTTTATAGGACGTAGAAATATAAATGTTCATATTGTGCTTCATGAGACTGTTTGCTATTAAGATCGCAGGATGGTTCTGGTTTACAGTATAAGTCATCTTTAAAGAGCACAGTGTGAATTGCTTTAGAATATTGTGTAACGCTGGTAAGTACTTGTCAACAAAACAGCTAACAAAGACAACAAAAACAACAAACGAACAGTCAGTTACAGGAACAAACAAAGAATATTATAATAAAATGTCTTAGGTAAAGAAAAAACTTAATGTTATTGCTGCAAGTTTTAACAGAGCTGCAAATTCACTTTTGTCAAGAGGCCTTGAGTGTGTACATTTTGTTCCCACATTATGTGTTTTCAACCTTTTTTTATTTAAGCATGTCTTGTCATCAGACAGAGTGTCTAATCTTGTGGTGGATGAATCAAAATTTAATGATTCAGTAAGAAGAATTTGAGAAAAATTCATGAATATCAGTGAATTTAATGAAGCATGACATTGCACTGTTTTTGAAACCTCTGCACCACAGCCTTTATGTGCAGATGAAACACAAAGTGGATCTGATGGGGGCGACTCTTACAATCAAGCAAAGCTCCTTGTTTACATGCTTGACCAGAAGCAGACATAACTTCTCTGTTTTTTAACATAACACTGACTCTTGGCATACACTCACAAAGTTTTCAGCAAACTCGTGTCTTGCATCTGCCAATGTGGTTACACTTCTAAGATTTTGCTGAAGTGATTTTGCTAGCGTGTTGCTACTTCCTGGCTCTCTCACTTTCAGAAGATGTCTTGTGTGTGATGTATGTGTGTGAGTGTGTGAGAGTGTGTGCGTGTGTGTGGGACTCTAAAACCTTGCAGTATAGTTTTTTTTTTTCTGTTCACTCAGCTTAGACTATGAAAAAAATGACTATAATGGCAAAGCAAACTCAGATTTTTGTAAATTGCATCCACATTTTTGGAAATTGCCATGAAAATCTGCATTTTAAAGTTGATTCTGTTTTTATTATCAAATTTTGTGACTCGCTCAGTGTTTTTCTGCATCTTTGGAAACATGGGGCCCATAACCATCACTCTGAATGAGATTCAGGAAATATGCTTTTTCAGTTTGACAGCTTGCTCACCACTTTCCTCTGCATATCCCCGTGTGTTCTCTCCATTAAGCCTTTGATTTGTGGAAATTTCTGAGGGCTGAGTATCAGAAACTTCATTTCAGCATCAACCTGGATACACTTTGTAGAAAATGAAAGGACAGGACATTCTGCTAAGATCTAGCTCTGAAAATGCTGTGTCATATGTTCAACTTTGCATAATTGTTTAATTAGCAAACAGAGCAGAACTGTTTGCATGCTTAGTGCGGACGATAAAGAGAATTGCAGCACCAAATCATTATCTGAAGCTGTTTTTTTTTAAATATATTCATTTATTTTTATTCATTTTCTATTTGAGCATGCAGTGCAATAACGCAATGATACATTTAATCTAATACAACATAAATTAGCAATTTAAAAAGTCGTCAAAGTTTATTTTTAATATAATGAAATAAATACTGAACAGTTGTTTCTTTTCAAATATGGTTTTTGTTACAAAGAACTAATATCGAAAGAGACATGTTAACAAACAACAATTAAAATTTCTAATTACTAAAAAATTGCTTCATAGTGTTACCCGTCATTTCTCAGTACACAACAGTGTGATTGCCCCAAAAAGCCAGTAATTACCTTTCCTTTCTAAGCATGATTGACCAAGACCTTGTTTTTGAGACATCATTAAATGAAAGTTGTAAACAGTTGTTTTCCCTTGTCATCGAAGTAATTTTCTTTGGGCTGTATATCATCACCAGTGCTGGGAGAGGGATTAGAAGTAGCAAGCAGGCAATTGTGACCTCATCAAGGTCATGAGAGAGAGAGAGAGACTTCCCCCAGAGATGGAGCTCGAAGGCTGTTCTGAGCTGTATTTGCATGTATTAGCTTCAACGTTGTGCATGTAATGCTGCAGCATGGTCGGCCACTGTCTGGTGTTGTAGTACAGGGTCTGAAATGATTACAATACATTCACCTTGGTGGAGCTCTGGAGTTATTTTGAGCACCATATGTTCCTATCTGTGTAAACAGGCTCCATGTTTTCAGTCACTTTTTAACTGGAGTTTCCTCATTAAATGACAACCTGAGTCAAAAACACTAAAAATGCAAATGCAGGTCCCTTGACACTCATGAGAATAAATGTGAATGTAAATTGCCAAAATTAGTCATACATAATCACTGGTAGAAATCATTTAATAAAGATGTCCGCACTTTAATGTGGATAGTGTCCGACCAATCATAGACTGAGAGGAAATAAACATGCATGCTAAAGTAAATTTAAACACTATAGATGGCTGTATATTATGTAATTGTTTGCAATTCAAGCGGGGAAGCCTTCGACTGCGGCGTCTTTTGTGAGACAGTGAGGTGGTGGGCTGCTGTAAAAATCCCTTTCTGCAGGGGTGAGATATTAAAAGGTCTCAGCTCTGTGTCTGGGCTCTTTTAGCTTCCTTGTGTCTCTTCATTAATTGAACTGTTGCAGTCATTCATCACCTCAAACTATTTGACCTGGCCCCAGTAACACACTAGCTCATTTCCACTCTGCCTCCCAGAGGTGGCTCTTTGCACACAAATGAAAGAGACAGCAAATTTTGCTTTCTCACTTTGCCTCCACACCATCACACGCCCTCATCAAAAAGGCCCTTTTATGAAAAAAATATAATATCCCTATGACCCACAAATGTTCCCTTTAGAGTAGCCGACTCTTATGTGCTGAGATCAAGACCTGTGTTTATTCAATATGAACAGTTAATGTTTGGAGAGTCATTTCTTATTCCTGCAGGAAATTTATTAATAACCTCTTGTTATCTCGATGCTTGTAAAAGGCTTCACATGTTTGACAAATGAACAGGAAGAGTCTTTAAACTAATTCCTGACACTCAGCAATAATTAGATAGAAAACACATCATTAAATCAGCACGTTTCCCCGACATTTGTCAACCTGTCAGGACACAGCGAGTGCTGTCGTAATATGCATAATGTGGAAGCCACAAACCTGCATGAGCCGACCATGCAATCAGATGAAAGAGAAACTCGGCTGAAGATTTTGATCATAATCATATTGCATGAAAATTGTTTGATTGATCTTTTAAAAAATCAGTTATAAAGGCAGGTTTAGTTCTTTATTTTAACGTCTGTGCAAGAAAATTAGCGATATTATTTGTATGAAAAGTACTGAAAAATATAATGGGATATATGCAGTAACATTTGTGCTAAAACCACTGATTTACCATTAAAAATAACTGGATTGAATGTAGCAGAAAAGAAGCCTCAAGCCATATGAATGTCTAACTGATTGCATTAAATTCAGTACTGATTAACATTCCAACACAATTACCACTGAACTGAATACAGAATTGCTTATTACTTTTTTCCTCCATCTTACCCCAAACTGAATGAACATAATAATGTCACATTAATGCTGTGACATTTAATCAACAAGGGACACTCAGTGTTATGAATTGGATAAACAGTTGCATTTCCTATTTCCCTGAAAAAGGCAACTGCCTGCACACCATAGAAACAGTTTTGACAATTTGAATTTACACGAACCAATTTACGAGTAATACAGGCCTGGTAAGGAAATGTCAAGATAGATATCGGGGAAAAAAGGTCGAAATATGTTTTGAGAAGCGAAGATGTCAGGATAAAGATTTGTGTTCATATTTAAGCACATTATATCCACCTCTCTGTGCTTTTGGAAACTTGTAGAGCTTGTGTAAAAACAATCATACAGTGTTACTACTCGACAGATGCAACCTGCTAGTTTTGCTGCTAGTAGTGGAGTGTGTAAGAAGCTAACAATATTTCCTCAATCCCAAGCCTCTGGGATGCTTTGCTGGGCTTTGTGGCTGTAATGCCTGGAAGCCGAATGTGAGGCTGCAGCACTCACTAGTGGCATTTCACTATAAGCCAGAGGCAGACCACAGGCTTTCCTTTGGGGATTTGCATTGGAAAAAAAGAAAAAAAAATGAGTCAGCCTGGTTTGCAACCCTCGGAAGTGGCAGTACAACAGAGAAAGAAAAAGTGAAACGCTGCCATGAAAATGTCTCACCTTACACTATGCAATGCACGTTACACAGTACAGTCGTGCAGGAATAGCTTGTGGTCATGTGGTTGTGGTTTGCATAATGATTCCCTCTCTTTTTCTTCTCAGTCAGTCATTCAGGTTTGCTTCCTCTCAGTTTCTCCAAGCTCTCCTTTACAAAAACACACAAAAACCCATGCACACACACACACAAAAAAGATACACACCACTCACCAAAAGCTGCTCAAAAGCCGTATTTATTTCCAAACACTAAAAAAAAAATGATTTTTTTATTAATATCTTCTCTTAAATTCTCCTGAGCTCAAACTTCCTGCAAAGTCGATAAAGATCATTGACAGAGTTGCTGTTGTCGACACAGCCCTTGCTTTAATTCCGTGCGTCCGTGTAATGACGGTGGGCAATATCACCACCACCAGAGTGCTGACTTGTTAGTGTATGTCCGCCAAGAGCGGAGGGGCGTACCATATCACCAGGAGACAGGCCAGAATCGCATCTGCTGAGCTGCCCAGATTGCATCAGCATAGAGCGGACCAAATCCTATCAGACAAGTCAGTGAAGGGAGAGGAGTCCGCCGTCGCAGTGCTGAAGGAAGGGAAAGAGAAAGCTAATGAACAGGAATCAGGTCACAATGGCGCAGAGACAATTTACAACAGATGTCGAAGAAAAGGGAAGGGTGACAGATAGGGGGGACTGAGAGAGAAAACGTACAGAAAGGTCCCCCACCATTATCACTAGCGAACACAAATCAAATATGGTTTAACTGTAAATGATAATGTCTTATTGTAAACTCTTAGGATAAACACCTTTTACATCCCGCTCAGGCCTCAACACGCAGGATTTGCCGGTCACTGTGTGCTACTGATAAGAGAACTAACCAATCTCCTCAAAATGTCAATAAAGTTCACTCCAATTTGGGAAAGTAGAAATCAGTCCATCATTGGCGAGTGCCATTAATTCGAATCCTGTTTTTTTAATTATGGGTAATCAACACAGCAGTCATCACTGTCAATGAGACAGGAGCAGAACCACCCACTAACTGCAGCTGTCAGGGCCAACCTGCTCGGCGCTTTGAGCGTGCCGATTAAAAGTGGCCAGGTTAATGAATGACATTGATCAATTATGCACTTCTCCCTTTCGCTGAATTCTCTAATGGACTTGAATGCAAGTCAGGATCTAATTTCACTCCCTGCAACAAAATAATCCAACAGTGAAGAGCATGACCATGTCTGGCGTGAAATGTGCAGCAATATTTTTAATTTTCATTTCATTTCAAAGATTTTGGATGTGTAAAAATCAGTGTCGCTGTGTGTGCTCTTTAGCATTTGCTGCACTGCACCTGCTGCTTTCTGGATCTTATCTCAAGCACATTAATGCCACCAGCCTTCAACTATGTAGGGATTTGAGTGTATTTTGGATTCCATCGAATAGAAACACTTCTTTCACCATTTCTGCAATTCACAAACTGGTTCAGTGGTCACTGTAACCATAAGTTTTTCAAAAAACACATGGTTGTAAACCCACTGTGTGTAAACTACCATGAATTTATGTTTTAATCATCAAAATCTGGGAAGACATGACAAACACAGTAAAAACTGATCTAAGGAGCTCACACTTATTAATCAGAAGATAATACGCTAACATCAGTTTGTGCATTTTCTTTGAAAAGTGAGTTCACATGATCTTGATCCACATTCAAATCCCCAGGCTGCTGTGAATCAGGACATCTATTGATCATTTTCTTAATAATTCATCTTCCTGTTTAATTAAATATGATTTTCATCACTGTGCAAAACAAGCCAGACAATAATTGTGTCAGATTAGACTGATTAACCTCTCTCTTTACATTCGGTTTCTCTTTTTTTGCAAATATTACAAACAGAATCATATCAAAAATTATTTTCCTTAACTTATAAATCAAATTTTTTGTCATGCCAGACTGGAAACATTATTTACCAGCAAGTAGGAAAAAGCTGTTCCCATAAAGTACTACATACTGTGGTCTACATGACACAGCAAATATAACTCAGATATGTTGTAGCAGTTTGTCATGACCTGGCTCAGGTGGTCACAACAAAAAGGAAGAACATCATGATAAACATTTAAGTAATTCTTCATTAAATCAGATATAATCAAATTAGATCAAATTAAGTAACCAAATCAAACATTTAAAGAATGGGATGTGATAATCAGTAAGTCAGTTGTGTATCATGTGCATGAGTGAAAGAGGTGTATGTGTGTGTGATTGTGTTGTAAGGTGCAAACACAACAAAAGGCAAAATCAGGACCCTAACCCATGAACAAACCAAACCAAATCAAACCAGACCAAACCAAACCAAACCAAACCAAACCGTGTTGTGCCTGTGGAGATAGCCAGAGTAGAGAGAGAGAGTTAGAGCAACTGCAGGACTGAAGTAACTTCATCACAGTGGGCCCAGGTGTGCTGATTTACTCCAATCAAGCCACTGCAGGTGAGAGGGACGGGTTAGGGACACACCTCCAAGATGACAACAGCAGCAGAGACCCTCCTTGATGATCCCACAGGGGCTTCACAAGTTACATTACAGCAGTCAAAATATGTGCATTAACATTTTAAGAACTGCAAGGTTTCAGATATTTAAAGGAATGTTTACACTCTTTAAACAGGGCTGCTACCATTATTTTTTACACTTTTGGCTGATAAAAAGAATGAAAACGCTCAAAAAATGCCAATTATAAATACTGAGTGCTAAAGTTGGCAGTTTGATGTTGTTTGTTTTTATCTAACCAACAGTTTGGTCAGTTAATAAGTTAATTATTAACAGATGAATAATTAGAAACTGGTTTGAAAAAAAACCATTTTGAATTTCAGCTTTAATGAGAGGATTTGCTGCTCTTTTTGCGATTTGTGATAGTAAACTGAAGGCTTCATGTTCACATAAAACAAGATAATGAGAAAATAATTTGCAAATTCATCAATATTGAAAAAAAGCTAAAAGGCTTAATTTAATCTGATGACAAGTGACAACTAAAACATAGCGCTCAAGTATGAGAAGCTTGAACCAGCAAACTTTTTAGTATTTCTGCTTAAAAAGGATTTTATCATCTGTAGTGATGGTAAAAATACATTTTCCATGGGTATATATTGAACAATCATTGCAGCTCTAACACAATAGCGTGAAGTTGAGTCAAATCAGCATTTTTCTTTCACCATTACAGCAGAGAAATACACACACAGAGCACACTGCTTTTAAATAATGATGGTTTTCACTGAACACAACTGCGGTTTCGCTTCCAATGCGTCAAAAGTGATGATGACAAAATATTCAGTGACAAGTACAGGAGCTCAGCGACTATGACTAATAAATCAATCGAGCGTCTCGTGGAGAGCAGAGCCAAGTGAACAGTCTCGAGACGGGGCACCTGGGGATGTGATGTCATCGCTCAATATCCAAGTCTGAGGACGAACGAGGAGTTTTTTCTCAGTGTCTCCTCTGTCGATCATGAAACGGCCTCACCTTGTCTTTTCTGCGACGCAAAGATCAATAATAAAAAAAAAAACACAGCAGGTGTATTTTGCAATAATCCTGCATTCATTCAAATCAATACGCCAAATGAGAGGTTTGGACTTAATTTCTGCATTAGCACCATGACATCCCTCGGCCTCCTGAGAAGTACACATCGGCCCGATGACAAGTTTTCTCATGTGACACTCCGCCATTTGTATAAGTGATGTAATGTTGTGTGGCAGTACACATAAAGCTTTTCTTCAGCTCGCGGAGAGTCTGATGGAAAATCTCAGAGCAGGCGAAGAGAGCAAAATCAATAATCTATTCTATTTAATGGGCTGGAGTGTCACAGTAACGAGATAGGAGTGGATGAGTCGAATCGTCCATTGCCAAATCTGAAAACAGAAGGTTGCACACAGAGTCTCTCTCTCTCTCTTTTTCCCTTTTCCATCCGTCTGCCTTTCTTTCACCTTCCCGTCATGTGCACAGTCACACATACCTGCACCGTCTCTCCGTCTTATCACACATATTAACACACACTCCTCTTTGTAATAATTGTGCCCCAGTTCATTTGTGATTTATAAAATCTTTATTCATGAATAGCATCGATTCAGTGTGTGATGCTCAGATTTCCCATTCTCTTCATCTTCGCTGTGCCTCGGCATCAATTTGTAAGATGCTCATCATCCGCTGAATATTTCAGAGTTTTTAGATACAGTATTAGCTTTCGCTGCCAGAGATGCAACCTCGTAAGTACAAAAAGGAGTGACAGCTTCTGTTTACCTCCTTTGTACCACTGAGTTTAAATAGCAAAACACTGGCTGTTCTACTTTGCACTGACTTGTATTGCCAAACTCATGCATAAGAAATGATTTGAAAGACATTCGACTTTGATGCCTGTTTTTTCCCCCACGCTGTTCTTCCCTTCTACCCATCGACGTTTCAGTATCGACTCCTAAATTAATCTCTGTGATTAAGCTATACAGGAAGGTGACGGTTTCATTCGTTGTATTACAAACAGAAGATTTAGCTGTAGTGTTTCTCTGTTGCTATTACTTGGCAGGCAATATTGGCAGCACAATGATTTCATACTTGGCTGATGGAAATTGGAAATCATCTTCTGAAACAACGGTATTGTCTGCTGCCTTTTCTGAATGCAGTCTGCTATAGAGCAGCGTGACATGAGTTTCAAACACCTTTCCCTCACACACGAAGCCTGCTGGTACTACCGTGAACGCCTTGACCTTTAGTAGATATTTCTGGCCTCAAACATGTGAAGTACAATGTGTTTCCATGAATCCGCGCTGTATGAAGGTCCATTAGTCCACTAGAAGCTACTGTATAATTACCAGGAATTTTATTGCCCTTCGAAGAGGATTCATTGGCAAACCCACAAAATAGCCTTGAACATTGTTCATGTTTTGTTAACACTGCGGTAAGATTGAAAAAAACATAAATTCATGAAACATAAAAAAATAATGTTTAATAGAGCACTGGGCAGAAAATATCATGAAGACATCAACAAAGAGCAAATCCAGCTGTTCACTGTTTGCTAAATAGAATAAAGCCAATAATGAATGTTTATTTTCTTATTTGGTAAGAGTCATTTTTATATCCTTTTTAATGAGGTATCATTTGATTCAATGAATTAAGGTTTTGCAGAAACTGCAGTATGCACATCTCTCACTTGTAGTTTGAAGGAGATATAGATGATGGACTTTCTGTGTGTCATTTAATACTGATAAAGTAGTGGCAGTTTTCTCTGTTATCAGTAAAAGAGGTGCCAATTACAATGAAAAGTATCCAGTTCTTTCCCTAAAATAAACTTTGTTCTCTCATATTCTCATATTCATATTCAGATAGTTCATAGCCAACTTCAAATAATTCAACAATTGTATCAAGTTTTTTTGAGTTAATTCACATTTTAATACAGTGGAGAAATGTATATTTTCAAAATAACAATATGCAACATTTCTACCTTTAAAATGTCTAAAATATGACTATACCTTTGTATTATTTTGTTGAGTTGTGTACCTACAATATCCCAAATGTTTACAGCAGTGTTCAACCAAAATTTTATTCATAGTAACAATGTATTTCATTTTGTCACCTGTTGCTAACTTCCAAGGTAACACCACTTAAATAGTTAGGAAGAAGGTTGGCAAACATGACTTAACAAAACTTTATTTCATTACCTTGTGTTTTATTATTTCTGTCTTTGTCAGCTAGATTTTATCTGCAACTATGGCTGTTAAACAATGAAAATAAACAAATCCCATGATCCTGTGCTATTCCATGATGTCATTCAGCAAACATCCAATGTCCTTTAAAAGAGGAATAACTAGTTACTTATATTATACATAGTGCATTTCAGTTGAACCAGCATATAATGTTTACAATGTACAAGTACATTATAACCTTATTATTACTCCTTGCATAGCCACAATATCTACTGAAAATGACTTCTCCCCCTGGTGTATGTGTGTGTACTTTTCTACATAATGGCAACACCAGTTCCATTTTACCACAAACAGATTGACATTTCCACTCAGCTATTTCTTGTTGCTTTTTGTTCAGTATATATGAAATATCTAATGTATCCATAATAACATATTGTGATCAACAAGCTTACAGGAAGGGCTCGACTGGCAAATATATCCTGATTCTATAAACTTTGCTGAGGAGCATTTGTTCGTGAATGTCACAAGCCAGAGACAGCAGAAGTCTCAAATAAATTTTCATATTCAGACCACATTTACATTAATATTCACATCCATATGTCATATTCACATCCATATTTCACCTGAGCTTACTTTGTCCCCCAGACATTACCCGAAGAAGGGAAAGGAGATGGGAGAGGTTTTTTGCACAGAATTGAATGAAAGGGAGAGGATGAGAGGAAGGGTGGATGTGCAGAAGGTTGGGTAAGGGGGTGGATGAAGAAGAAAGAGGCATTGATGATGGAGAGGGAGAAAGCTGAGACAAACACAAGATTGGTTTAGCAAGAAGTTTTGACAGCTAACTCACAGTGTGCAGAGTATGACAATTTAAAACAAAAAACATCCAGCAAATACGTAAAAAGGGGCCACTCACAGTGCAAAACCCAGATATACCATGAAATCAAAAATAGGCTAAGTTATGGCATATCTGGTTTTTGCAAGATGTCTCAAGTTTTTATAAATCTGTATGGCTTCAGATCTAGTGTGATGCAACACAGCCACAAGGTTGAAATGATTCAGTCTAAATTTCAGCTACTTCACAGAAACCCACACTTGTGGGTAAAGTTAAAGTGATACAGTCCTCCACCCGAGAGCTTTGTTTTTGGTACCAAATTCTCTCCTTCTCTTAACACTGAAGATGGATGGATGTGGTATGTGTTGGTAGTTTCCTCCTGCAGAGAACTGCAGTTAATAGCAGAAGGTATCAACACATCCCTGGAAATATCTCAGATCCCTCCTGCAGTGGACTTTACTTTGCCACTGTGCTGCAATAAATCTGGAATAATAACATTGCATGTTGTGAGTAGGAGGGGTGTGAATTCACAGTATGGTAGATATCTTAGAATTAAAGCAGATGACATTATTTTTTTAATATTTTTCAAGAAATGTAAATATTTTTAATACCAGGTTTATATTGACAGTATGTAAAATGACACAACTCGAACACAGGCATATGGCCATAAACAAATGACTAATAACAGACAGAATCTTTCATCTCCTACAAATGCTGACACTAGTATCTCCTGTAAACAACGGCAGGCATTAGTTTATAGAGGTTAATTAACACTGTTACGACTCATAACATGTTGACATTATAGATTTTATCTCAGAGGATTTATGTTTGTCATCAAATTTGTGTTGAGTTAAAGAATAAGAGAGGCTCAATATGCACTTCTAACACACACACACACACACAGACCTGACTGTGCCAGTTTCTGCTCTGCTGTTCAGCTCTGTAAGCAGCAGTTAGTACAGTTTGGTGAGAAACTGTACTGATTGGCAGCTTCTATTTATTTGGACCTCCATTACTGGATATCATGAGGTCTCTGGGCTCCCGTGCATGAGAGTGTTTAGGATGAGGTGATAGAGCACCTCCAAGGGCACCCTGGCTCAGTGCCAAACGTCTTGACTTCCGAAATTGCACATGCAAACAAATAAACCCACACTAACACACACTCACACTCACAACCTTATGGCCCACATTTTACTTATGGCTTGGGCAGTTTCTACTAATGAATATTATTTTAGAATAAAGTTAAGAAAGTAAGTTTTCCATGCCCAAGGATCATAAATTATTGATGAATGCAATATAATAATCACCGGGCAAGGAAAAAACACTCCCCCTACTGGCAAAATGCAGGTTCGTCCCTGTTAGTTGGTTGCTTCGTGGGCTAGTTACCTTTAACATTTTTATTAGTTAATCATCTGAGCCTAGTGAAGGTACGTGCAGCAGAGAGCTGATACAAGAGAGAGAGCTGCCAGCTGAGGGTTTGGCTAGTCTGACACAAAGGATGTAGACTGTGCATTTAAGCCTGCGACTGAGTGACTTTATTAGTCAGAATTCTATTCCCCTTCTGCTATCTGCATGTTACTGTTTTCATAATCCCTGTCACTGCGTCCTGGGCCAATAGCCCTCCAAGATGATTGTGATTGGTTTGAAAAAATACAAAGAAGCTTGTCAGTTTCTGATCCTTAAAACAGAATGACAATGAGTACACAATGCTGTGGATGCAGGAAATGTTCATAAATTTTTTATCATTATTATTTCTTTTTAAAACAAGACAAATCCAACACAGAAGTCAGTCACACACAAAAGCGCAATTACAAAATGGTGGCTAGTAAAGCATTCAAGTGACTGGTAGAATTCAAAAGTTAAAGTTTTCAGCACTGAATGATGACATGCGGTATATTAAACTTTGTTTTGTTTCTGAACCCTGAACTCACCTCTTAATTTTGGTCATTGGTTCAGAGATTTATTTATTTGATGACGGAAATTTATATTCTGTTTTCTGAGTTGCTGGAATGTGAAATTATACTTCCAAAATGAATCCAAAGTTTTGAAATTTAATGTCCAAAATCCAGCTTCATCTCAGTGCTCATAGCTCTGATTTAACCCAGTCACATTCTTTACAAAATGACTTACATTCTCTTCTGAGCTTAAAGAAAAAGAGCACTGTTTTGGTATATAAACAACATTACTCCATTACTCCACTGACACCCCAATCTGTTGTGACTTACACTGTGAGCCCATGCCCATTTCCAGAGTCAGTCAGTTGCTATTAGCCTTAAGATTAGTCCAAGCACAGTCAGTTAAAGGATATTGGTGTTAGTGTTTCAGCATTCTCCGTTTAACGTTTGAGGGGAAAAGTAAGTGACATAAGTGACACAAAACTAACCATCAGGCCGTCAAAGGGCAGAGGGCAGAGCAGCTGCACACACCTCCAGCTGTCTGGAAGCTCGAGGCGGCCAAAGGCTGAGGACACAAACGCTTGGCACAGTACAGAGGAAATCAGCACATTTCATCAGAAGGAAGGCAGCAGCTGAATGGTCTATGATAGGAGCTGTTATTGAGTCATCAGTGATTTTCAAGAACTGGTGGCAATGGCGCAAGCTGATTGCATGCATTCACTATTTACATCTCATTTCCTGCTCTTTATCCCTAACAAAAGGTCATATTTCAAAGATTTTTCACTGCTATGCAGGGTTTTTTTTCTCCTGAAACCTAGATTTACATGCTAAACGCACCCATTTAGGTCACGATTTGTGGCAGCAGGCAAGAGGAGCTTTCCATCCTCTGATTCAGATGTTGTGATATTTTTCTTTTTTAATGTGACTTGTAGAAGTTCAGAGTAAGAATATTTAAGCAAACTCACCATCAAATGAACACGATAGATTGTGCATTCACTGTATAGGTTAGAATTATAAAACATAAGGCTACAATTAACTTCATATCTTGTTTTCATTCCCTTTAAAATGATACGAAAAAGGAGCAAATTCTTACATTTGAAAAAAAAATTGCTTGATAAAATAGATAAAACAATTAATGGTTTTATTGTCGATTTAATTGTGGTTGTAATGTTGACTTTGTATTCTGCCCTAAATCTCTGAACAAAGAGAAGTGGAAATAATAAATGCTATCCAACCAATGTAGAAAAACTAAATGCAAAATCATGAGGCGAAAAAAATCAAAAAAGGAGGCATTCTGCTCATTTAGAGCAATCCAAAGGGTTTGAAAAATATATAAATAATACATAAATATCATTCTCAAAGAATGCATCATCAAAGCCTGTGTATCTTCCAGTCACAAGAAAGAGACTGATTGAAATAGTCCTTTGTATGTTGGTAGAAAGAATTTTCTTCTGAGAAAAGTTGAAGGGAGGGAGTCTCAAAAGCACATCCACCGCCATCACTCCCTTATCTAATGCCTTCTGTTCAGCTTCACACAACACTAACTGGGAAGCAACAACGAGCATCCTCATACAAGTATGACACTTTATTTAATTAAAATGGTCAAAATATTTTGTCTGGGACATTTAATGCAGATTTGATGAGAGCTTTAATTAAATACGATCGCAAACTTTATTAAATAATATGTCTTGGAGTTTTAATAATTTGTCTCCAGTATATTAAACATCGGGGATTAAACACAATGGTAAAACTCAGTGGCAACATACATTTGTAGTTGGCTCATAGTGCATTAGCATTCTGTCCACCCAAACACAGGCTTTTCCACATTTAAACTAGCCTCGTTTTGAATTCATTGCACACTTGAAAAAGGACAATACAAGGTTAAACGAACACTTAAACTGTTACCTTGGATTATACATTGAATTTACAACACCTCATAGTTTGTGGAGAGCATGCTAATTTTTATTTATGTCATAAATGACAATCCTATGCTATTAACCCAGCACAGACTTTAGTGAATGCAGTGATTTTGCTGTTTGTATTTTATTGACTAAACTCGTAAACTCAGATCTTTTTTTTCTGATATCACCAGAATAACTGCTAACTGCTGCTCTCTATCCTCTGTTCTGTAGCTGTTGTTGACTCTTGGTTGTCACTGGTGTTAGCTTGTTGGCTCAGTTAGTCATGCATTCAGCAGCTCCATCAGCTGACTGACTGTCTACCAAGAGCTTCAGAGCACCAGAGGTGTTGCCATTGCAGGCATCAAAACTGGGTGCACACAGCTGCAGCAGGACTGAGCACAGTGTCTGAGACAGACGGAGGCCAGTTTGTCAGCAGGGGTTACAATGCAAACTGATTCACAGCAGCTCCAGCCAGACACCTGTCTGTGAGAGGAAACCGTGAAGACACAAAACAAGATGGCCTGGGTGAGTTTTACTTTGGAAAGTTTCCCTCAACTTAAAAGTTCTGTAGATATGAGCAAAGTTTGTGCCAACATCATGAGTCTGTAGTGACTGACCCACCAGCAAGTCATAAGGATAAAGTATATATTTAAATTAATTATATTAAGAAAAACAGAATGGTAGACTGAAAGTCTGTGATATAAAGATAATATAGGTATTTATCAGGGCTGGGACTTTATTGCGTTAATTACAATTAATTAATTACAGAAAAAATAACGCGACAAAAAAATAACGCATTTAATCGCAATTTATTTTGCACAAGTTCCTGGCGTGGTTCAGTCGGTAGGGCGGGCGTCCCATGTGCGGAAGCTTCGTTCTCCACGTGAGTTCAACACCGGCTCTGATCATTTACTGCGTGTATATAAAATTTTTTTAAAAATTTAAAAAAGACGAGAAGTCGTTGCTGGGTTTGTTGGAAAACAGTTACCGGGTGGAAATCTGGATGTGTGCACAAATTGTCCAAGAAAGAATTTGCCTATCCGGAGCTCTTCCGACCTCCTCTACCACCTCAATGCCAAACATGT
>JAQMCX010000057.1:1535587-1553261 GCA_029814765.1 Acanthurus leucopareius | reverse complement strand
TGTCACTCTATCACATTCCTGTGGGCCACAGTGGCCATTTTAGTGTGCCTAGGTGGTGCTAGAGAGCACATTTTTGAACTTTGGGGGTCCATTTTTCCATTTTATCAAATTTTTCTTCAGACCTGGTGTGCGTGCCAAATTTGGTGAGTTTTTGAGCATGTTCAGGGGGTCAAATTAAGGGTTAAAGAGACGTAATAATAAGAAAGAAACGGAGCAATAACAATAGAGCCCTTCCCCGGTAGGGCTCGGGCTCTAAAAAACGATCGAAAAACAATATAGGCCTTCCCCGGTAGGGCTTGGGCTCTAATAAGAAGAAAGAAACGGAGCAATAATAATAGAGCCCTTCCCCGGTAGGGCTCGGGCTCTAATTACAGCCTTTTGCTTAGAAGTTGTATTAAACCTTAAAATAGAAACTTGAAATTCAGTTTTACACATCTGAAATGTGAATTCCTCATATTTAAATGTAATTTTTCCATTAAGTACCTGTAAGTATATGAAAATAAATGCAGGTAAATTCTACTACAGGTAAATAAAGTTATAAAGATCAATTTAACTACTCACAGTACAGTTTGGAATCTTAAACTGAGCTATGACTAGTTCAGAATTAATGGGAGTGTTTCTTAGTGATATCTCTAATATTACTGTAAATAACCCACTAAACATGAGACATCTGATGACGTGCAGATCAAGTCTATATTGCGTCGGTCGGTCCAAGATAAATTCTGGATGTCTACAGGACGTGCAAATCAGGTCGACTATGACGTCTAACTATGACCCCACTTGGACATCAATTTGCAGTCCAATATTTGAACGTCGGGCTAGGTCATTTTTTTGGACGTCCGTGGACATCTAAGACAGATGCAGGAAGTTGAAGTTGATTTTATACTGTTTTTTTAATTTGTGATTAAACAAATAAAAAACAGCATAGACTTTTTTTTGTTGTTATCAACATGAATATGCGATAAATATATATGTGTAATTAAACAAGGAGGCTAATTAACATTTCATACCACTAGGTACCTCTACTACACAAGCGCACAGTATCATCTCCTCTTAAGGATGAATCTGGGATTCCGGCCTGATGCCGGCTCAGATGTCGGCATATATGAGGTAGAAGAAACTCTCTCCAAGACGTTTGATAAAACGTGACAGTTTAAAGTCTGTTACATGACATTTAATCATCCACAGAATTTATAAAATTAAGGTATAGGTTCCAGAACTGCTGTAAAAGCCTGTGGCGGTGAAACAACATGATTGGCCGATAATTTTGCCGATTCGGCTGTAACAACGCAGGTGATTGGCTGTTGGTATATGCCCTCTACCGTTACGCATCCCTCCTTTCTGAGTGTTTCCTGCTTTATCTCTGCGTGAACGCACCGGAACGTGTGGCACTGTGTTTGACATTTAAGGGTAAGATTCATAAGTTAACTTATGTATTAAGTTAGCTAAGTTAATGCCCTGTATGTGAATTTAAAAGTGTCAGCTAACGTTAGCTTTGTTGCTGTCGCTATAGTGCATCTGCACGCCAAAAGCGTTAGCACAACAGTAACGATAACATTATGTTTTATGTTTACATTAACCAACTCATTACTTCTGAAAATAACCAGTGCATTAAAATATAAATGGCTGTAAATAAAGGTTAATCGAAGTGGCTGATCATGCATTGTTCAGTCACTTACCTAAGCTAAGTTGCTATGTAGCTAACGCTAGTCAAGCTAACAAACAAACATTCATGTCAGCTAACGTTGGCTTTGTTGCTGTAGCTATTTTGCATTCAAATTAGTTGTTGTAGGATTGCAGTGAATACATTGGACCACAATGGACATAAGCCCTAGGCTTTTTGTGTTATCCTTTTGCCATCCTTTGTACTGTACTGCTATACGAGTTTTCAAAGATGTTAAATCTAAAGTTGCAGTTTCACATTTTTAATTTGTTTTTATACTCTTTCAGAGGGAGTCATGAAATGGAACAAGAAGGTAACGGAGGACATGATAAGACGGCATGCGGCTGAACACCTCAAACATGCACCAGCGAGAAGGGAAGGTTTGGGGCACAATGCAGCTGTATTATATCACTAGACCAGGGGTCTTATAGTCTCAGGTTTCTCTGGTAAACTACATCTCAAATGTAGTTTACCAGCTGTTTGTATTATCATCTTATTTTAGTTGCATGCTCTCCACAATAACTACTCTGTTTTGCAAAAAACCTAACAAACAGAAAAAAACACTTATGAAAAATTACTAATAAAATAGGTCATGTCTATTTTTACTTACGCTGTATTAAAAAAAGATGTCTAAAATGAGTTTAAATTTGACGTGGAAAAGACGTCCATGACGACCATAACTGAACTAAATTTTAACCTGAACCAGAGGTCCTATGGAAGTCAACACTGGATGTTCAGAAGACGTCATAAAAAGATGTAATAAAAGCTTTCATTCTGCACCCTCAGAGGACTAAGCTTCGACGTGCAAAAAAGACATCTCCTGGACGTGTCATTGCACAGTGGGTGTGGCTGTTTTCAAGGAATTCGATATCAAGAGGCACTAGGGTTGGATTTGTGGAAAAAGGGACACTGGAGCAAGTGTTTGGGGCGGAGGGCTTGGCCACTATTACCAGTTCAGACAATGGCAATGGCCACCTGTTTTTGTTTGTTTGATACCACAGCTTGATGCTTTTTTTTTTTTTGCCATGGATTTCCAATGCGTTTTTCCCTTAATATTTTACAGAGATTTTGGCCGGACACAAAACCCATGTGGCAAAAAAATTGTCTCCCTGGGTCGGCCGTACTCATTCAACTTCTGACACTGTCGCCTCGTCAGGATTGTAACTAGTATATCGTTTTTTTTCGTGCTGGTGGCTTGCGTGCATTTGCGCGGACTTCGGTCAAGTTTCCCTCCCTAGAGCCACTTTGTGCGCTAGGCCGCGCGCGTGTGTGACGTACGCAACAGAGACAATTTTAAATAGCCGCAGAAGCACGGGGGATGTCTCTAGACAGAACAAAGGAAATCAAATGAGGTTTTTGCATTTTCCCCAGAAAACGGGACAAATTGTGTACCGGGAAAGATTTTTATTTTCCTGGGACAGCTGGTGAAAAAAGAGAGAAGTTCTGGGAAAAACACGACGGGTAACAACTCTAAGAGGCACTACCAGATAAAACATGCAAACTACGACAGACTCCTTTTGTTGCAGGGAAACAAGCAGCAGTGCTGAACAGCAGCAGACACAGCCAAGAGACCCTTAACGAGAGTGTGAGCACCATGTTTTGAACCAGCAAGCAGCAGAATCTTTATAGGATTTATGTTGTTTCCTGCTAAAATTTGGTTCCTGAGTGTATTAGGAATAGCTTATGCAAGAGACTGGAGAGAACCCATGGTTGCCCATGGTTGAAGGTGGGGTTACTCCCAGGTTCCTGTGGAGTGTGACATCATTGAAAAGTGGGTTAGCTTGCACCGTATTTGGATTAGTGGCTCTTATTTTGAGTTCTTAAGGATCAGCAGAGTTATCTTGGATCCTAGAGCTGGAATGAAAAGATAGAACTGAAATATTACACTTGCACAGCTCTTTGAGTAAGCGGTGCATAGGCCACTTGGTAAGGCATTAGCATGGATGGTAAAATTGTAAAGGGTATGCTTGATGGCACTTCCTCTCTAGACACCCACACCCCAATCATACTGAGTGGCAAAACATCCATCAACATGGCTGATTTTCACAGTGGAAACAGCAAAACCAGGAGTAAAACAAATGGTTATGTGCCCAAATTAAAAGCAGTTGGACAGAACAGTGATCCTTATAACTTAGCAAAAAACCAGTGGCCTCATATGCAGGGTGCAAAATTAACTTTTTAGTCCACCAGAAAAAACTGATAGTGAATATTGAACTTAGGGCTGGGACTTTATCACGTTTATTACGATTAATTAATTACAGAAAAAAAATGCGACCAAAAAACCCTGCATTTAATCGCAATTTTTTTTGCACTGCAAACTGTGCGGAACGTTTCTTATTGCACGAGTTCCCGGAGTAGCTCAGTCGGTAGGGCGGCCATCCCATGTGCGGAAGCTTCGTTCTCAACATGAGTTTGACTCTGGCTCCGATCATTTGTTGCGTGTATATAAAATATAAAAAAAAAACAAAACAAAGACAATGCTGGGTTTGTTGGGTGGAAACCTGGATGTGTGCACAAATTGTCCAGGAAAGAATTTGCCTATCCATAGCTCTTCCAATCTCCGCTACCACTCAATGCCAAACATGTTGTAGCTATTACAGACAACAAAATGACAAAAAATGTTGCTTCTCATGTCAAATATTGATATGCGATTAATTGAGATTAATTAATTACAAAGCCTCTAATTAATTAGATTAATTTTTTTAATAGTCCCACCACTAGTATTTACATACAACCATTTATTATATTGACGAACAACAGTGTTGCCAGGCCTTAAGTTGAGAAAATTTTAAGGAGAGCACTGAGAAGCAGAGGAGTTTTTAAATAAACTTTGAAGAAACATTTAGAAGATCGTAAGTAGGATAAATGCTGTAATATGTTTTAATATTTAAAGACACCAGTGGCAATATGAATAATTTAGCTGTACCATTGTTTATGTAGTGTTCTTATTACTCTCTTTAAATAATGCATTTTCTTTTGATCAGTTACCCGTCTGCTTGTGTAATTTTTTTTACAGGAAAATTATAGTAAAGCACCGGAGCGAGTGAGTGTGTGGATACTCCTGAGCAATGCCGTGGTAGAGTTTTCCCCAGAGAACAAGTGTACAGCATGCTGCAGGGGGGATGACTGTGAATGTTGTTTTTGCTGATAGCCTTAACAGAAATTTGGAGTATTGAATCTGTGTAGACTCTCAGGATGGGGTCATGAAGAAGACACTGCCTGAGCATCCAAACTTTCTGGGTGCTGCGTAACTAGAGGCTTGTCTTGAACACCCAGAAATAACCTGAACATGCCGTGATGATGAACTGGGAGCTTCAGTAGAAATGTGAACTGGGAAATGTTCACTTTGAGGCCTTGTTTCTGCTGTGTCTTCAATTTGCCTTTCTCCTTCGAGAGGAAACATAAAAACAGAGTGTGCCACATTCAAAACCAGAAGTAGTTGCTCTAAGTCGGGACCAGAGGACAGAGGACAGTGGGTGTTTATTGGGACACGACCAAAGAATCCACTGGAAGACAACACTGCGATAGGAAGCCATGAAGGATGAGGAGACCTTTTCTAGCATGGTTAGCCAAAGTCACCTTATCTAGGGTCAGATACTGAGAGACAAGAGGTGCTACAGCATCTATGGTCATGGGGCAAAAATGCAGTGTGGGAGGAGGTGGCCTTGAAGTCTCCTCCATCAGAGTTCACAAGTAATTAGACAGCTCTCTGTGGATGGTGGTCCTGCCAGGGATGTATACTGTAACTGACCTTGCTTCAAATTTTCATGGAGATATTCCTTGGGTGCAGTCAAACATTGCTTTTGGCCATTTCTGATGCGATCTTGCTCTTGATTAATTTAAAACTGCACATCTGATTCTGGGTCCATGACACTCACCAGAAAACAATAAATTACCAACAAGTACAGCGAAATTAACTGCAATGAAGCTGAGCATTGCTTGTTGAGATATCATCTTCAATAAGAAGGTGCTTGTCCTGAAGTTTAAACTTTTGATTCACCAGTTGATCATAATTTACCTTCATCTTTCATCACAAACTCTGGATAGAGACCAAGAGGATGAGATTATAGATACAATGCAAACCATGGAAATGTATTTTCTTTTCAAGGTGTTCAGTCTTACCCTGACAGATAGTGATTAGGGTGTACATCCAGAAGGAGCAATGAAAAGAACTGTTTCTTGTTTGTTTAGTTATTGAAAACAGTCCGTTAAGATGCTCTGGCGGTCTGATCAGGATGCAATTTGCTCACATTTTTGTATAATGGTCAGTGGGAGGAGATTCGATGGCAGACCTGCAACAAGCTGATGGAATTACTTGTCCAACCTGGTCTGGAAAAGCTTTTGGATCCCTCAGGACAAGCTGGAGGACGAGGCTTGGAACAAGGACATCTTAGCTGCCTGCTGCTACTGTGATTTGACCCAGATAAATAAATGAGAATAGGTGTCAATTTAACAGTGTATTATAAAGTATAGAGGTTATGTATCCACATCTTTCGCAAATGCCTTATGAAATCTTATAATGTGTTATCAGTTGCTGTTTTAGACGCCATTTACGGACACTTCTTCAGAGGAGATACTTGTTGTCTGTAGTTTTTTTTCATTTGCTTTGGCAACGTGAACATCTGTTTCCCAAACCTGTTTGAATTGAACTGAAATGTTTTTCAAATGCAAGAGTAAACACTTGCTTTTCTGCACATTAAGACAAGCTTTTATATGTGTTTTTGCTGCAAATGCATTACAATGCGATTTAACACCATTGTGATTGTTTATATAGCACTTGTAAAGGCTAAATGCAACACTAAAATGTTACCAATTGTACTCCTTCTTCATGAGCAAGTCTAATCTGTTTCTAGCATCTGTGACGGAGCATCTGCTGCTTACCAAGGACACAATTAGCGATCCATCAATCAACTCTCTCTCTTGTAGCTAACTCAGATCATGCTCTGCCAAAAAGCATGGGCATTAACAAGCAACTGTTGGCCATGTCCTCGACCAAGCTGTGCTTTGGCTTTGACTGAGGAAGATTTAATGTTGAGAAATTATATTAATGGTTTTGTCTGAAATTGTGTATCAGGACCCTATGACCAAATTAACAGTGTTGCCTACAATCTGTTATTCTCAAGAGTGATATTACTGAAGCTAATTTAGTATTATGCTCATGCTACACCGCCTTTCACTGTCAAAACAAAATCAAAAAAAAAAAATGGGGAAAAAAATCAAATCTCATATGCAAGCTTTGAAGGGCAATGGAAAAATTTTAAAAAAATGCAAAAGTGTACAAGACATCCAGATACTGCACATTTTCGTGTTTTGATTTTTAGCCGTCCATATGACACCAGAGTCATACTGTCAGTTTGAACATCAATAAAATATCTGAGACATTAGACATAATACAAGTCTGAGGGCAGATAAAACACAGGTTCAACCAATACTAAAGGAAATCCTTTTTTTTTTTTTTTTAGCTCAAGAGCACCTGAGCATTGTCAAGAAGTTTGACTACCACTGTGACCTGTGCTTGCTGCTGAGAGCTACAAGTACTGATGGTGCAAGGTCACATCCTTCTGTCCATCAATTCCTTTTGCCAAGAGTGTGACATTCCTCCACTATCACCATCAGGCAATCCCACACACCTCTAATGAGCTCTAGAACCAATTACGGTCCTCTGGAGACTACTGGAGACCCTTATTTGCACCTGCTGGCCTGTGCATACAATACATAGCTGTGTAGCACTTTTTTGCTTGACTGCATAACATTGCTCTGGGGAAGGAAAGATGGATTTGTTATGACTGGGTATTATTCCTCTGGTATATCCTCTTCAAATAAAAACGTCCCTTGCCGCAGCTCTCCCTACTGGGACAATCTGTAGCATGACGAAGTGCAATTATGTGCTGCATAATAGCCAGTTCTAACCCTAACCCTGTTTAAGACACGAAGGGCAAAGTAAAACCCGGCGGGACACATCGGACTGTGGAGAATTTGGAAGGAGAGTATGTGTGACAGGAAAAAAAAAAAAAAAAAAAAGGTGACAATAGACTAATAATGGAAGGTCACGCCTCTGCCTGACATCACCAAGAAGCGGCAGCTCATTCAGGATTTCTCGCTCCGCTTGTGATGAGATATGCACAGGCATTAAAATGCCTCACAGTTACACTTTAACATAAGTGCAGTACAGCAGGCCTGCAGTTGACAAAACAGACACATTTAACATTTAGTTTTTTTGTCATCCCTATCATTTTAGAATTGAGGGGTGTAGAAGTGAAGCACTAACCCTCAGGTATGTATGTTTTTTGTTTTTTTTAAGGGGGAGGGGTCTTTTTATTGCAAATTTCCCCCTCACTTCAGCTATTAAAAAGACGTAGCATCAGACTTAATTAATCTCCTGCAGACTACATGATGCAAAATATGTCAACAGTCTGATAAAGCTTCCTGTTGCTGCTGTCATATGAAAAGTCTTCAGAACATTGAGAAAGACTCTTGTTTTAGTGAAAATGCATTTATTTTTTATCAAACTGGTTTTAATTTTTTCAACCTAGCAGTTGGGAAACATTTCATAACCTATAAAAGCATTTCTCCACTTAATTCTCCAACATAGACATGCATAGTTTATACCGTTCGCCATGTTCCCTCCACACCCTCCCTTCATTTTTTCTCTCCTCTTCTGTTTTTATATCTTTCTTTTTACACCACTGCAAATTATTTCCATCACTTCTACTTAAGTGACATTTACAAATGAGGGTAAAATCAGGAAGGCAGTGGCTCTTAAATTGGAAAAGGCATTGAACTGAAGATAATGCCACAGGCTCCATAATATCAAATCAAATGATATGAAATGTCAAATGATGTGAAATTGTTGCAGAGCTGAATTTTATGCTCCCACCCTCATCAATGCAGCTCTTTTTTTAGCAACCCTGTAGTTGGGTTTGTGAGTAAAAAAGCCTAACTAGATTATTGTTACGAAGACTGTCTATTTTTTTTTAAGTAAAGGTAGCTAAAATAACATGACGGTATTAAAATAAAGACAAAAGGTCAGTTTGCACAGTACTTCATTTTAACAGTAATAGAATGATTTGGGGTAGTGAGTTGAATGCTCCTTACTTCACATTTCCATGATTATTTCCGTGCCTCTAGGCCAAAAACAAAGAAAATCTATCTGGTGCTATCTGGGTAAGAAAAAATGGTTTTATTTCATCTTCTTACTCCATGCTGATATAATTTACATGCAGCTCATACGCTAGATGTTGAGAAATTTCTTCATAACAGCTGCTGGATGCACCATCCTTCTCCAGTGACATCCAATCTGAAACAATGTTTTCCCAATGAATGGCCAATTTCTCAATTACACCGTCACCCACATTTTGATGATGATGATGATGATGATGGTTGTTTTTCCAGCTCTTTTTTTTTTTTTTTTATCCTTCCAACCGATTCAATCTGTTGCTGTTATTCACGATGTGCTTTCAGGGGCTGTGAATGCAGTTCATTTAGGTTAATTTGTGAAACAGAGAACAGAACGAAAGGCCCGGGTCATTGTTTAATGCAAGCAGTCAATTACACTGGCTCTAATGAGATCAAACTGATGATGGCCATCAGGAGTAACATAAAGCCTTATCGGTCACAGATTAATAGAGGCAGTCTGAACATTTAGGATGTCTGAATGAAATGAAGTTCACTCTCTCGTTCATGTCTTTCAACAATCTTTGAAGTCAGTCTCTCGAGCCGCAAAATCATGTTACCACAGTTGGGGAATGATGATCCGTATTCAATAAAGCTTTAGAATATAGGATTGTAAACATTGTATGGATGTAGGTTACATCTCATTAAAGCCTTGACCCTGCAGCCTGTGATACGTTACATGGGATGAGCAGAAAATCCCATCCTGCTCATGTATTCTTCACCTCCCTGCTGAACCCTTGCCCCCTTGTTCCATTAGATTTGATTTGGAAACCCAGTCACGGTCCAGTGACTCCCAATTTCTCATGGGATTATCGACAGGGAGCCTCCATTTGTTCTAATCCGCCTCTTTGTCATTCAAGGGCTGATGTCGATCCCATAATTATATTTCTATCTTCTGGTCAGATCAAGCTGAAAGATTTGTATCTAAAATAGCAACAACTCAAACTCAAACCACGTCTGAAAAAAAAAAGAAAAAAAGAAAACACAATCTTATAGAGAACATTTAAATACCTTCAGTTTGGACTGTTTTCTTTTTTTTTACCCTTTTAAGAGATTCTATCCACTAAGTCAGAGGCATCTGTGGTGCATATTTTTCTATCTTTTTCAGAGAAATGTATTTTGTGTTTCTTGGAGTCTCTCCATGTCTTCCTTGCCAGATGTGCAACACCCACAGGTCTGGAGAAGTCGCTGTTTTGTGATAAGAAGAGAGGTGAAGGCAGCTCATGTTTATGGCATGGCAGTGATGTACTTATGTGTGACCCAGAGGCAAATGAGCAGATGCTTCATTACCCTCTCAGTGCCTTACCAGGATTATAACAACACATGGATATGGAAATAAAGGCTTGTAGATGCCATAAGGAAGGCAGGATAACGGGTGAACATGGATGTTTTGCATGTGTAGATAAATGGATAGAGCACGGAAAGATGAGTAGATACATGAAGTCTACCCTTAAAGAAAAATCTATGCTGTATAAAATATGTATATTAAGACGTCCTGGCAAAAAAAAAAACAATACAGTTCATCAGCTCCACAAACTACAACATCCCTCTGTAACAGTTCAGACAACCTGCATTTATCCCTCAGAGGGAAGCATTTATTGACGATTGTTGTATTAAACTGCATTAGTTTTAGCTATAGGTGGACCTACTAAATTGGCTTCATGTACAGGAAATACAAAGCCAGACAAAAACATCAGTATTGAACAAATACGCTCTGGCTGACTGACCACCACCCTGCACCTTTGCACCCTTTCCTTCTGCCTCACAACATTTGTACAAACTGCTTCCTGCAGTGTCACTCAGTGTTGCATCGTAAATTTTGATGAACAAGATCATCCAAAATGATAATTTCTCTGATATGTGCTTTACTCAGTACTAAAATTTGATATTAATTCCGTTATTAGATGTCAAAATTCAAACATTTTAGGTGAGAAGCACAGCTTTAGGAATTAGGCATTAGGCTCGGGGGCTTTTTGCTGATTTTTTTTAAACACAACTGCCTTGTCATATCATTAGCTTGTCAGACGTATAAAGCAACACATGAATGCCATCTGCAGCTGAGTTGAATTATATGTCTGTTTGAATTTAATTCCAGTTGTTGTTTTGTTTTAAGTGACAGCCTTAATAACCACTGCAGCTGAAAGTCAAAGAAAATGAGAAGTTATGCATAAGCTAAAAATCAACAATGATCACCATATAACACTGAAAGTCAACAATGTTCAGGCTTGAGTTCAAATTCATCTCCTCAGCAGATTATTTTACTGAAGAGTTCTTCCTCTTAGTGGAAGGGATGAAGGGATGTCATGGTTGAAATGAATATATTTCAACCTCTTGGGTCTTCATGGCACAAGGTTTGCAACCTCTGGTCTGAACGAAGCATTACATGGTTTTGTTGTGGTTGAAAGAACCTGTTTTCTCGGCTCTACTGGATTTTTTTGTACAGCAGCTTCCAGCAGTGTTCCTAAAAAACAAAACAAGCCTAATATTTCTACTGTTGATTAAAAAACAAATAAAAAATAATAGATTTAAACATCAATATCTGCAATGTTTTCTCGCATCTTAACTAATTTTTTATTACGGTTTCTGAAACGGCATGCACATTAAATGCACTGTACTTGCTTACTATATTTAACTGTGCTGTTTCACTGGCTGATGTTTTTGAGTTTGCTGGCTTCAGCTTCTCTCCTGTGTCAAACATACCCAGCCAGCCACACGTACATAGAAGCTTGCGACCAACAGACCCCGTTTTATTTTATTTTTTTTTCTGCTCAGAGATTTCACCTCCCCAACTTTATTATGCTCCAAGCAGTCCCTAAGCATTTGCTCTCTGAACCCCAAGTCCAAAGAGATCTCAATCCCAAAGGAGTAGAGAGGGACTCCAGAGAAACTGGAGGGCAGACTATCAAAATCAAAAGCACTTTTAAAAAATCGGGAGGCTGAAAAAAAAATAAGGCCTTAAAGGGCATTTTTATTAGACTGTGAGGAGGCTGTGATGAATGGGATGCACTGTAAACATTTTCACAGGGGAACGGTATTAATGGTGGAGCGTATGACACCAGGAAGCACAGACTAATGCGGGATGTGTTGTGGAGGGAGATTTTTGTGTTGAAGTTTTTTTTTTTTTTTTCTGCCTTTTGAAGGTGCAGTGTCAGCTCACTTCCTATGATTTTTGCTTACAGAGCCAGAAAGACTGGGTCACTCGCTAGGTCACAGCAAGGCGCAGAGTCCCTCGGTTGCATAGCGACTGCTTTTCAATGCCATTCGGACGCTTTTGGAAACTCAACCTTGCACATCCCTGTAAACAAAACTCTCCAATGACGACCCCAAGGGATAAAAGAGTAAATAATTTCATGTTACCAGAGAGACTCTAAATTGAAAAAGCACTATGATGTCTAAACCAAGGAGCCTGTCGGTACACCCAGCTCTGCACACTTGATTTAAAAGGTTGGATGGTTTAGTGCAATAACACATAAAGGCAAACAGTTTTTCACACATAAGAGTGGCAGATTTTACTGTACATATACAGTGTCAATTATAACATATTAGAATATATGCCCTGGTGGCCCATTAAATCAGAGAACACACTTCACTGAAAAGGGGAAAAAAAATCAGTTAACAGGCATGAAGATGAGATATGAGTGGCTCTTTGGGCTAAATGTCGACTTTTTATGATTATTTATACTGCCTGTAGTGATGGCCTCAGAGACATGACAATGGACTGATGCAGAAATTGGAATTGGGAAGTATAGCTGTTTCCAGACAGGTTCTCCTCTCCTGTACAGGGAGAAGTGCAAATTCAATTACTTATTTGTGCATGTATCTAGCCTGCAGGCCAGGCTTCACAATCTAAATGGTAATCGTGGGGCTATTTATTTTTCCTGCAGATTCTAAGTGCAGTGTTATATTGGGACCTCGTGAGGACACTCACCAACATATCTTCATTACCTCATGGGACACTTGACATAATGATTATGTTTAATATCCGAGTAAAGCAGCCAGCACTCTGTAAGCGGCATAAACCAAGTATGATTTGAAGATAAATAACTGATATTTATGCTCCTTTTCTAATTCTTTCTGTGTTAATACTTCTTTTCAGTTGTCTTCAGCTTATAAAGTCTTGAAATTGTTCTCATGCAGTCATGTTTTGTGACTCATTCAACATTCATTCACACAGCCTGGTTTGACTGAATAGCAGCTTTCATGGGTGACTTTAAGATGGATGATCGGTTGGAGTGTTTGTTTGCCCCCAGCTTCACCCTGCCAAGCTGAATACGCTGAGACATTGTTTTGATTTCAACCCGAGCTCCACTACTGCCTGTGTCAGATTGTCTATGAAGGTGGAAGAAAACTACTACACCCCAGCCCTGCAATCTTCACTGGGCTGAAGTAAATTGCTTTCATTTTGGCTAGGCTCCCCTTTGTTATAATGTGACAAGGCTACTGATTAGACGAGAGGGAGATCAATAAACTGTCAAGCTTGTGGCTCAAAAGCAGTACAGGGAAATCAAGAGAGAGACTTTCTTAACCCTGTCAGTGGCTCGAGTTCATGTCCAGCCTCCAGTGTTGAGGGTTAACACCTCCATCTGAATTGACACTTGGGAGTTTAATCCCATGACAAACCAGTTAACAGTGGATAATGACCTGGCTGCTACTTACAGCACATGGTGCTTTGTCATCTTCATGACTTTATCACAACATAATGCTTGTTGACACGTTTGCTGGTTCAGCAGTATGCGGTGCAGCAGGACGTGGTGCACCTTTATTAATGTTTAAACTCATTTTCCGAGGCATTACACATGGTATGGAGGTACCGTCATATACGGTGAAACAGTCATTTATGAAAACATATTAAATACAACAATTAGAGATTTTTTCAACAGGACATAGATGCAAATAAACTTACACAATCACGTTTTAGTCAAGCTGTCATCTTAGATATTTTTTAAGAAGCAGATTAAACACAGAAAGGGGTCACAAATGATCTTGATCTTTAACATATTTATCATTACAGTCACCAATAATCTACTCTACCAGCTAAGATATGACATCTGCAAATGACACTGCTCTCGTCAGTAATATACACCATTTTGTGGATGCTTTTAGAAAAGTAGCAATACCTCACTGTAGTATTATCAGCATAATGTACACACAGTGTAGGAAGTAAATGTAGTTTGCTAATGCAGCAGAATGCTCCCCTGTCAGAGTGATGTTACTTTATGTATTATAATTATTACTGCTGCATTAATATGCAAAAAAAGAATAGTTGATGTGGGGACTGGAAGAGTTTGAGCCACATTAACATGCAAACTGTTCTAGCACTTTAATCAGTAGGTTATACAATAACATTTTGTATTTTCAATCTTCCTATGCCAAAATTGGTAACTGTAGCTTTTGGATTAATGTCTTGTCGTGCAGAAGTGTAAAAAGAACAATGGTTACCTTTAAAACGTTGGGGAGTTGAAGTAAAAAGCTGCAGAATAAGAAAACACTGAGATAAAGCACAAGTACCTCAAAGATTGTATTGATGTATGCTAACAATGTGGTAAAACTCATTAAATTGGAACCTCCAGGACTCAGAATTGCTTTCAAATTAAAAGTGTTACAATATCTTATTTAAGTAATGAGTAAAGGAAACATCTAGTTTAAAATCCACTCAAAAGACACATTATGAACTTAACAGGTGGTGCTGGAGTTGTGGTTTTACTGAGGATTATGTGTCAGGCTATTTCTTGGCCAGAAGCATCAGCTTCCTGAAGTCTGTACTGGTTTCCTGGCAACCTCGCAGTTAGAGGACTTCAAGAAATCTCTGCTTCTGGCCAAGAATTTGTCCAGCACATAACAATCTGTCAAACCACAGTCAGACTTTTTTCTTTTCTTTTTTTTTTTTTTACTTTTTTTTTATTGAATAAGACAAACTAGATGCAACATGTTAATTAGTATGCTTAAAAAAAGGTTTCTGGTAGGTTGAATTTGTTCCTTTGGGACAGAATCAGGCTGGCTGTTTTCCCTGTTACAAGTATTTCTGCTAAGTTAAGCTAACCAGCTGCTGGCTGCAGCTATGTATTTACACATTTAGTTCATATTTTACTCTTGTGATGAAAGCAAACATCTCTGAAAATATTGAATTATTGCATTGAGAAGGGAAACATGATGGTGGAAAATTCGTTTTCCTCCGCCTGTCTCTCCAATACTCACTTATACATAAACACACTGACACACATACACTATGGATGACTATGAATGTCTATTACCACATCTGAAAACACTTTTTTTTCTCTTTTTTTATTATAACCAGCTAATCCTTAACATCCTTTATGGATGCAATGTCATGCATAAGTATGAAGCTGCTGTTTATCTGTTCAAATAAGTGTGTTGGCATTGGTCAGTGTGTTCTGACAGCTGCTGTAGTCAGACAACACAGACACAAGCTGACCCCCAGTTGTGAGCCACCTCAAGCCAACTAGGATGCAATGAAATCTATTTATTTTTTCTTTTTTTCTCTCTTTCTTTGCTGTAGGGGCTCGTGCTCATTGACAGTGATGCTGATAGGATGGGGCAGGTGTCCTTTTGATGTCCTCAGCACAGTTATTAACAAGTCATATTGTATGTGAAAACCAATCATAAAGAATAACAGGCAGTAATAGCTGTTGTCTCAGCATAATTGTTTGGAACTCAGGACGCACGGAGAGAGGGGTGGTGAATGACATGCACAGCACAGACACATTTGCTCTCTCTGCCTTTTGAAGATTGTCCTTGAAGGGAAATGGAGCAGCAGGTAGCTATTTGCCATCCAATTAGGATTATTTATGGAGTTCAACAAGCGAACACCTGAAAACTGTTTTTTCATAAACTTCCAATACCCGTCTTTAATGATAAAGATAGAGGGATACTAATGAATGTCGCAGACACATCCCTCCAGGAAGCGGCAGCCAATCCCGTTTCAGATCTGTTTATCTATTAATGAGTAGATAAGAGTCTCAACGGCGCCTGCAGTGTAAGCTGTAAGTTCGCCATGAAGTAATCGCTTTGTTTAGTTCATTAAGCCCAAAGCGTGGTAAAGCCTTTTCAAACAACTGGTGCCATTCAAAGCAGTGCTGCTCAGTGTGTGACAGCTGCAGGTTTGTTGCCGGGGAGGTTAATCTCGACGTCGTAAACTCACAACAAGGAAAAAATGTCAGTTTCGACTGAAATAAATGACACTCCACCATGTAAACATGTCTGCTAAAAACTTCCTGGAATGAACTGTTGTTTAATTGACTTATTATAAGATTCCCATGTACCCTTTTTTAAAAGATTTTCACTGAAAATTATGCCACAAGAGTAAAATGGCTTTGCACATTTATACATAATACCTACGTTGAACATAATATCTACCTTTCGGATTATCCCCTTTGAGACTTAAAGAGTTGTTGATGGAAAGCCCAGGGGGCAGAAGACGCAGCCACTTCACTTTGATCCTGACAGAAAGATGGCTGCCTCCCAAAAATGTCATCTCTTCTCAGCTTGACCCACTTGTTTGCTCTTATCTTCAGCATGTTGAGGGGGAGTGAAATGATACGCTGCTGCTGCTGCTGCTGCTGCTGCTGCTGCTGGAAACTGATTCTGAACCTTTTTCTCTATGCAGTGGGGTATTAAAAGTAGATTCTAAGTGAAATATGATATACACCATTTTGTGGATGCTTTTATCCAAAGTGACTTACATTACCGCAAGTGCATGTATTATTAACGGAAAGAGCACCAAGAGAATGTATGAGCCATAATATAGTCAATGAGCTATACCTGTTATGGGCAGAAAAAGTCACTCATGTCAATGGCTGGCGGCGGAGAGGAGTGTGTCACCCTGTTTGAACTGTCTTTGTCTACAATAGAGCTGCAGGATGAACTGTATGTGGCTACGGGTCCTTGGGCTGTCACGAGCTCCACTGGATCACTGAGCCAGACCAATCCAGGTCCCCGGAAAGGTGACTCGACATGCGCATGGATCATGTGTAACCCCCATTAAATCACATGTGTGATGGCAGTAGGAGACCCTTACTTATGTTTACAGCCACCAACTTTGTCACTGTCACCATCCCAGCTGTGCTTCTTACCCCCGGTGGGCTTAATGGCCCACAACACAAGCTTGTAGAATCCAAAGGACACCATTGTTAGTCTTCCTTAATAAAGTCAGATTGTTTCAGTAAGATGTCAGAATGTGTTTCCAAATCCGGGGTCTGTTCTGCCATTTTTCCAGTTTGATGCAGATGGTCTTATCATCAGCAGCAGAAACACTCAGTTATGATCTCCAGTAATTGATTTTGCAATGAGTGCAACCCCTTCTTTAAAAGATGTGTGGGGGGGCCAAAAAACACCGACAGACATCATTAAAAAATATAAAACATGAAAATGAGGAAATCTTTTCTACCATTTATTAATAGTCATTGTCAGACAAAGTGTTCTCTTTTTCAGTATTAACTGGATTGCATGGATTGTCTGAATCCTCACAATAAGAAATTGTTATATTAATTAAAAAAAAAAAAAAGAAAACGTGTTTTGTTTTGTTTGGGGTTTTTTTCACGTACAGCAAGGAAGGAATCTGAGTGAACAAGGACTGTGCCAGAGAGATAAGGTGTAGAGTCTCTTTTGCCGTCTTATCAGTATCCTCTGCAGTCTTAGTACTGCCACAGCTCCAGTGGGAATTGACAATAACAACAGAATGTTTTTTTTCCTTTTTTTTTCTCTTCTTTTTTTTTTTTTTTTTTTTTTTTTTTGTGTTGATTTTTAAGAAGAAGGGTTTTTTGGTTACAAAAATATTTAATAGGTTTGCAACCCCCGGGATTAAAAACAAAGATAACAATA
>JAQMCX010000057.1:1492442-1529827 GCA_029814765.1 Acanthurus leucopareius | reverse complement strand
CTACCAAGTTATTCATGTCAGTGTATGCAGTGTTTGTGTTTGTGTGTGTGTGTGTGTGTGTGTGTGTGTGTGTGTGTACTACACATTGCTTTAGGCATCCAAATAATTAACCTCTTGGTCTCTACTTTCTGAAAGGGGCAAAAAAAATAGTACAAACTTTGAGGAGATGGGTAGGCGATGGTGCTCGGTGTCACACCTTCTCAGGGGCGTTCTCTGCTTTGTATGCACCTCCATGCAAAAGATGTTTGCATTGATACTGTGAGTCAATTATATGTAGGTGTTTCATCTGAAATATTATTGAAGTTTATTCACGGCGTGCTTCAGGCGCTTCCTTAAGGGAATAGCCTGGTTCTTTGTCTACCATATCTCAGCATGCAGGAGGCATATCGATCCATCTTGCAAATTCCTCATGATAAAACTTCCCCGAACAACAGAGTGCAGGCTCACAGGTGTTCCTGTCACATGTTACTGCACTATTGTTGGGTAAAAATATACTTTTTACAACAAATTTTATTTTATATTTAATAAAAAAGAAAATTTCATTTGGTCATGCTGGAATGAAGTCAGTAGACCACTTGTCTGTGTATGAATTTAACAAAATAAATCCTTTTATCCATCTAGCTGCCCTTTAGACATTGTCTGACAAGTTATCTCAATGTGGACTATCCAAGACTGTCTATTTGAAAATGAAATGCAGTCTGGCATGTAGGTGATGTGGGTGCTGCAATATCTCTTGCCAGCAGATCAAACACTCATATACATTAACTACAGACGCTCCTGAAAGTTCAACCTCTGATAAATGAGTGGGTTTTTTTTAGACACCATTGTTATTTAAGAATCCCCAGCATAAGAAGGTTGATCACTATCAGCCAACTCAGGCTATTTCTGGTACAAGCCAAGCTGTGGTGCAGAGCTGAGGCACTATGGGCAGTCATCAGCACTCAGTGTTCATGGATTTGTTTTGGATATGAGGAAAAGTGAGACAAAGAAAACTGTCTCCTTGATATGCCAGATGTTTCCTCAGGAGCTTCTCATATTGCCCGAGGCTAGACAACAAAGAGAGGCAGAGAAGTTCATTGAATCATAATACCGTCTCCTCTTCCTCAGCATACTAACTTTTACCGTTGTTGTTATTGTTGAGTTGCTTTAACTCCAATTTATGAATTATTTGTTCTGTAAAAAAAAACAAAAAACAAAAAACATAGTGGATGGTAGTGAATTTTTTGAGTAAATATTTCCTGATGCGGACTCTTGCACAATTATAACATCAGCAGGAAACACGACCCCACACTTCTCATACATGCAAATATACATACATAAAGCTGTTTTACACCAAAAGTAAAATTGAAAATCCAACGAAAATGTCAGCTTTTGTCCATGTGTGCAGATACAAGGAAACATTTTGAGTTTTAACTAATCTTACGCACAACAATCCTCCTCACTTGTCATGTGTTCCAAGTGTAAACCAGGTGCAACATCACAAATAAGGAAAGACTCTGTGAACGGATGCGACATAAGCTCACAATTAACTGTGTCTCTCCCCGTGCGTTCGGGTGACACTTCCTGCCAAGTTTGTCAGAGCATGTTGAACCTTTTACACTGCAAAATGTGTCAATTTTTTCATCATACAGTAAGAAAGAATTAGAAACTTTTTTACAGAGACGGAGCAAAGTACACCATATGGATACTGTGTTGCAATCTGTGATCATCATGCAACAGTCGCTTCAGTGCGTCCTCTGCTGGTTTGGATGGAAGGACAGTCCGCTGAGGCTTGTTCCTTCACTTCAACTTGTGGAGTTTTTCCTGATGTGCCTGCAAACAAAAGTTGACAGTGAGATGAATTGAACCAACACTAAACAAAAGCTCATATTGACCAGGTCAAACAGTGTGCTCCTATTCACTTCCTAACCGTGTATTTTTCTCTTAAGTGCATGAACCATTAATATTGTATGGTGCCCATACTGACACAATCACACATGTTGTTTTCACATATACAATAACATGATGCTTGTCAGTGTCAATCAAAGCAGCAGCTCACATCAGATAACCAAAGCTCTTGTGCTGCGGGTTGACACAGTACAGGTAAAGAAACCTCAGGCACATCATCCCTTTTTCACTCTGCAACTACTTCCTTATAAATATAGCATCAATAGAGAGCCTGCCTGGTGTTTTGGGTGAGGAGAATGAAGCAACTCCACCTGAAGCCTCTGTGATCTTAGATGAATGTGGTGTCATTCAGGGAATAAGCAGGGCAGGGAGGGTAGATCTGATGCCAGGTGCTGCAGCTGCTGGTGAAGGCCATTCCTCTCAGCCGCAGTCAATTTCTAAAGCTTGAACACTTTTTTTTTTTTTTTTTTTGCACAGTTCTGTGGAGGAGCCTTCTCGACCTCCTCCACTCCTGAAGAAAAAATGTTTAACCCCTCTTGCAAAGGTATACTTAATTTTAATGTACCGCCTCGAATATCTCGTATAAATTTTCAGTCTTCATTTGTAAAAGTGCCTCTCATAGATTTGCCTGGTCAGCCTCAAGCCAAAATTAAATAGCTTTTGCTAAAACATTATTTAAGAAATCCTGTATAATCAAGTGTAACAAAAAATGTGAGAAAAATGACTCCTTTCCTGTTAAAAAGCATTTTTAATCACATCTGACAATATAAAAGAAAAACAAAACAAAGACACTTAACCTATTATGCAGGTTGATGGTGAAGGTGGCATAAATGTTAACTTAAAAATGATTTGGATGCATAATGGCAAGCGTAGCCTCATGGCATTTTAATGAAATAAAAAATTAAAACAGTCAGAGCTTTGCCAGCTAGTTTCACGGGAAAAGCTGTTGAAGTCTAACTAAGGTTTTCCTAAGAGAATTATGTTTGAGTGAGAACAGGTGGAGCTATCAATCTAGTGCAAGGCTGCCAGATGTTTGCCACCCTAATCCACAATTTGCCTTTTTTAAAACTTTTATGAAAAGAAAAGATATAATTCTGACCAAAGTCTTCTGCTGTGTCAGTTGAATTAAAGACAGGTTTGTCTTTGTTGTGAAACTATTTTGATGAGGTGTTGATTAAAGAGGTGCATTTGAAACATGTAGTTTGTGTTGCTGAACTGTGATGCATTAAACACGTAAAACCAACCTGCATGAGAGTGAGGTATATGGCAGGAAAGCTTAATTAGACTGCATTTGTGTTAGCTAGTTGTAGCTAAATAAATAAAAAAAACATGTACATTAAATCCAGATGGAGCCCATTGTTACAACTTTGCTTACTTGTATCTTTAAATACTGTTTGCATTGTGCATGTTTTTATTCCCACATAAGACTCGAGTGCTCTGTGGTCCAGAGTTGGTGAAGTCAATCAACAGCCAGTCGGTAACAAGGCTCTGAGCATGTGCATTGAGTTTTTTTTCCAGCATTTCTCTCTCATGTATCCAAAATTAAGTTGTGTGTTTTTCAACTGTCACTGCAATGTAGGACAGTATTAAAAAAAAGATAGCAAAAATCACCTGTAACACAGACTATTTAAAACCCTGCAGGTAAAGTAACTGTAGTGTCAGAGATCAGGGCAGGTTAATTCCCCACATGGCAGGAAGGCACAGGACAGGACATGACAAGCCAAGACAAGACAGGGCAGCGCAGGACAAGACAGGTACAACAGGTCAAAACACACTGCATCATCGAGCAGGATGGGACAGGACAAGCTGGGATGTCACAAGACAGAACTGGCACACTACGGACCATTGCACATTTTAATATGGTTGCTTTTTTGTTGTTGTAAATGCTGACTGTGGACAACGTCAGTCGCAGCTAACTCAGCTTAACAAACATGAGCCATCTCAGTTTCCACCGCTCACGATGAACGTTAATTTCACTGCTAGTCATGTTGGCGGTATTTGCCCGATCATATTGTGCCACAGCAGGCAAAACAACAGCAGTTTGAGATGGGGAGCTGGCAATGCAGCAATGTGCATCAGTATTTGTTTTTCTCTGGGATTTGTGTTCTGCAATCTGTGTTTCTTTGGCTGTCATGTTGTGCATGCTGATGTGTCTCTGTGCCTCCTGTAGGAGGACACACCTGAGTTCCTCAACAGTCAAACTGCAGGAAAAAAAAAAACAAAAAACCTCAAGCAAGTTCTGTGGTAACATAAGTGAGAGTACACCGTTCCCACTTGGTGTAATTTAATTACAGTGGACCTTGGCATGCCCAGGCAAGTGCCCACGCAGCGCCGCGCAGAATGCCAGCCGGGAACATCCTGTCTTAGGCGACAGGAACATCAGACGCGACAGATGGCTCATAAATCATGGAGGTGCGTGCACAGTGTCAATGGGAGGCCTTCCTCTGGAGAGCGCACTGTGAGCAGGTGGGCAGAGGGAGCATCAGCTCAGCAACACGAGCGTTGGACACATTACCACTCTGACTGGGTAACTGCCTTGTGTCACAGAGGCGGAATCAGGAGCAAAAGCATGGAAAAGTGCCTCCACTGTGTCACACTGTTTCCTCTCAGTCAGCTCGTGTCTCACAACATTTTAAGGTGTGATTTCATGGTGTGTACGAAGTCGCTTTTTATTTTGATTGTTCTTAATTAGGACGGATCGGAAAAGAGCTTTGCAAGCAGCTCTTTGTAGGTAAAAAAAAAAAAGTTTTTACTCTCACTTACAACCTGCACCATATGGCAGAATTCACACCTAACAAACTTAGCTTAATTGTTTCAGAAAAAAAGAAAAAGACGGATGAAGGATTTAGTTTCTTTATGAATTTAACGAGGAAGAGTGTGAGAACAAAATAGCTTGGACTTGATGCATAAACCTACATTATTTATAGTGGGGCTTACTATTCTCTGTCTTATTTGTGTGACCCTGCAAGGTGTTTTTATTCAGTGTGCTTATGTATTAAAAATGATTTAAAAAAAAGAAAAGTGTTTAACGACACAAATCCTTGTTAAAATCATCCTTTAATCATAGAATCTACAAGGCAAACAATTAAGATTGTCTTTAATCTAATCCTGTTTTTTATTATACTTGAAGTGGCAAATAATCAGCAGCTCATTCACATTTTCATTTCACTCTCTTCTGCTGATGCCATTCTCCATATGTACAGGAGCATCTGACTGCATCAAAATCAATAACATTTTCAGGCATGAATACACAAAAAGCAAGTTAAGTTTTATTTTAACTAATCCTTTAAAAATGTATGCTGTTCTGTGATTAAGCTGTTTTCACTGCATACTGCATCAGCTCTCTGCTCATGCCTTGTAAAGCTCGAGACTCTATTCTTCAGGTCTCCCATCCACTTTGTTTATTCATTTCTCATCTGTTGCGAGTTAATTAAGACACCCCTGCATTAATTGACCCTGATATGCTATTCATTCATAGGGAAAGTAATTTCCTATTTGATTTCTAACTGCTGTGGCTTCTAATCAATGTTTTACTTTGCATCTCGCATGAAAGAGTCGCTGCTCCTGCGAGAGGGAAAAGCATTGTGTGCTGCAGGTGACAATATGCCACATAAATAAATAACAATCTTCTATTGAACTGAAGCTTGTTTGTTCCTCTTTGAGTCCGAATAAAAGGTGTGTTTGACTGACAGGGGACACATTTGAAACCCTGATGCATTGTGACATAATGTAGTTCAAGTCTGTCTTTATATACTGCACACAACTGCCTCTCTCTTTTCCCACTTTTGAGATGTTAATTCAAAATGTGTAATTTTAATCCTCTAATCTCATACATCTCATTAACTACATTTTAATGGAAAACAAGCAAAAAATCTTGCTAATTATGATTTTAATTCATGTCAAAAGGATAGAACCGAGGTCATGAGGCTCAATGAAATCTACTCTGAGAATAATAAGGCCTTTAAATAAATAATAGCGTGCATTTTTTATGGTATGAGAACATGTGCTGCAATGCAGGTCACTCACTTTTAACACTTTCTGGCATCGCTAAGCAGATGAAAATGTGAGCAGCTTAAGAGGAGTTTTTCTTCCAAAACAAATAAGGTTTAGAAGCCAGACGTCACCAGCTGGCAAAGAACCAGCCCTGCAGATATATTATGGTCATTTACTTTTATCAGACAATAAATATCTTTCGTTATTATGCCTTCAAGCAAGGAAGACTTTATAAATATGTATGCGGCGTGACATGTAAATTACTCCTGGGTCAAATAGCATTTGCATATTATGAGTGTTCTGCAGGTTTGAATCTGCTTGGAGTGGCTGATGATTGGGGTTAACTGAATCAGAACAGTTTTTACTGTCCGATAGGTTGGCAATAAGTAAAAAATAAATTACTTTTTAAAACAATATTGTGAAAAATGGAGGGAACAAGTGGTTTTGCAAACTGTCCGTCATTAAGATGTGAACAGGTTGAATGTGACTTAAGCTTTACTGTTTAATTTTTGCCCGTAGAAAGTAGTCAATCATCCATAAAATCATACAAGTCAGATCTGCAGGATGCTCCATATCGCAGTTAATGCTGAAGGCCGTTTTTGCTGGCTCATCCAGACTTAAAAATCTGCAGGTACAGTCTGTTGATGTGGACATTCATAATGTTTTTCATCCTCTGCCAAAAATCACCCTTTGAAACAGAACTCACAGAGCAAACACTCAAGATTTGAACCACCCTGTTTTCAAACCGGCTTTGAGTGGCGAAAACTCAGCAGCTCATTCACATTTTCTATTTACTCTCCTCTATTGATTTCCCTTCTCTATGTTTACGCTAGCATCTCCTTGCAACAGAAAACGTAACATTTTGGTGCCTTTATCTACTATTATTTATCCTTTAAATGAAAGTTACATGCATTATTCTGCAAGATTCATCAAGAAAACTATTAAATTACTTATTTAAAACTGCTGCATGTAAAACAGAGGTGTCGTGTGTGTGCCTAAGCTGTTTTCATTGCATACTGTACTAATTTTCCACAAATGCCAATTAAAGCTCCAGACTCTTTGCATCAGCTTTCTTCTCCACTATGCTTGCACAGTCCTTTAAAAAGTGTATAGTAATTATCATTATCTCGGAGCAAATAAAATGACTTTTGTCTACACAGTAAGATCAGGAAGGTGAGAGCTTGGCCTAACAGTGTGAAAACAAGTATTCAGCAAAGGTTATCATAGCAATGAGTCACACCTGCTTGATCAGCGGGGTCACCGGGATAGAAAGGCAACGGGGAATGAAAAATTCAAGCTGATTTCAATTAGTGACAGGGAAAACTATTTGATAACCGGATATATGGCCAGATAAACAGACTGACAGATGAACTGATGAATAAAACACTAACGGACTATATAAGTGAGATTGATTACTTCTCAGATCGATGCTTCTCATGCTTACCTTGATGTGAAAGTGCAGGTGTAGCCATTCTGAATCAGAGCACATCAGCGGCAGCCTCCAGGGAGCCCCGCTCTTCAGTGTAAAAAGCCGAGCTGAAATATTCAGCATTAAGTCCACTTGAAGCCAGTGTCACCGGTTTTCCATTCTCCAGCTGGATTGTAACACACAGACACACACTCTCTCTCACACACACACACACACACACACACACACATACACCTACACCCCTGGGTTTGCATACTAATGTCTGTGTGCTAAACACCTTTCCATCATTCCTCTGATGAACTCTCCAGGCGCACAGATCCACAGTTGTTTGAATTGTTTGTTTGGAGTTTGTTATTTACTTGTTAATGAAACACAAATGCACACAGCATCTTGAAGTGAAGTGTGGCATGCCGTTGTTCTCAGGCTGTAACCCAGAATAGGAACATCAAAACTTGTAAAATCTCCAATGACAACTTATAACTTTGGAAGAAGATTGTGGATTGAAATTCTGCACAACGGTGGAGCGTAATGAATTATTTTTAGGACATCAGTGTCAGTGGTGGTTGATTAATTCAGTTGGTGAAGTTCTTTGGTCCAGACTGATGTATCTTCACAATTATGAGATAGATTGTCTACATTTTTTTAGCACCATGATCAGGTAAAAAGCTCAGCTTGTTTAATACTTTGGTTTATTTAAACATATCTGCAGCTTGCAATCTACCTAAAACACTTTCATGTTTAATGTTAAGTGCTCAATAGCAAATGTTAGCATGCTAGCACACTACACTAACATGACAGCATTGTACCTACTGAACATCAGCTTCTTTCCATTGTAATTATAACTATAAAGGTTAACTTGAGTTGTTAGCCCACAGTAAAACCTCATCTATCTGCTAACAGTTTTTTTTTTACATCTACAGTCTCATTTTAATAGTTTGTTCAGTTATTTTATTATGCAGAAGTTAACTGCTTGAGCAAATCACATAATAATGTACATAAAGGTGAAAATTCCCCCAGAAATTATTTTAATTGTAATAGGCCCTGGATTTTTAAAATGCATATGCACATATCAGTCTAGTCATAGTACCCAGTGTAATATTTTCTTTGCTTAACATTTTTTGCAGCTTGCAATACGGATAAATGATCAAAGGAGCTGACATCTTTCTTTTTTGACAGTCACTGTCAAACTGGCAGCTGTAATTGGCTCCACTTTAAGGCATCATACACAGGGTTCACTCAGGAATAAAGGTCTGTTTTCTGTCTTTCTCTTTGGTTTTCTTTTTTTAGCTTCTCTCTTTTGTTTGTTTCTACAAATACACTCTTGTGTTGAACAAGTTGCCATATTGAAGTGCTGAATTGAGTGGTTTTTTTTCCCAATGAGGGGGTTTTGTGTTCTTGTGTGTGTGTTTGAGTGTGTGCTTGTGTGTGTGCATGTGTGTGTGTGTGTGTGTTTTTAAAGCAAAAGCAATTTACCAAAACAAACACCTGATCACAGATGAGAGGCGTGAAGAAGTTGCTTGTTTTAGCCATTTAAATTTTAATTAATGCCATTATGATTTCCACAGACGTTTGATCGGTGGACTGTGGCCGTGCAACTTTTACTTGTATTACTGCTGAAACCAAAAGGTGTTTTTCTATACTGCTGCCTTTTCTCTCTCCCAGATTACATTTCTCTGTCTGTGCATGTTTTGCTCATGGAACTTTAAACTCAGTCAAACATTTCTGTAAACAAGATAATATTGGTTTTTACATTTTGAGGATATGAAAAGAGGCCAAAGCCAATGCATATAGACCACAACCTCTAAAAGGCTGCAGAGGCTTAACAGCAATACACTTGCACTGAAACTTGCATGCAGTTTGACCAAACTGGACACAAGACCCTTGAGCCTGTAAGTCATCCAGAAATTTAATAATTCTCCATTTAAATGACCAAATCCTTACAGCCAGTTTTCAGGCTATGTTTCACACATTTTGGCTGCACCCTCAGCCTCATTTGGAGGAAATAGCAGATGTTAAGGTGGAGATGAACTGCTGTCGGGGGGTGACAAAACCACAGTATGCTGCATTGGTGCCTCTTCCTGTTCCAAAGTCTCTTTTATTTGTCAAACTGCCACAGAAAGGCAGACTGACCCGTGATGGAGAGCGAGTCAGACACATGCTCCCTTTGAGTCCTTCATGCAAATCACAGTAAGTATCAGAAAATTGATTTGGTCCATGTTTATGCTGAGTGATGTTTGTCATGTTTTTGTTGTTTCTGAGAACCTCTGCCCATCAGAGAGACTCCTCTTGCAGGTCTTTTAACAGCATCAACATTTCTTGTCAGCACGGATAAGTCATTGCTTCCATGGAGCTGGACCTGGAGTAGATTTCCGCTGTATTTGCAGTACTGTCGCTTTTCACGGCAAGGATGCTGGCCAATTAAAAACTCCAAATATGTGTTATTCAGCGAAATCGGTAAATGATGGTTAACTGCTGTGCAGACACCCTCAGTGTGAAGGACTGAACTTCCTCTGAAATGTTTAGGGGTTATTTTTACAGATGGTTGAAATATTCTGGTTAATGTACTGTGGTGAAGGGCGTGACATCTGCTTGTGTTAAACTAGCTGTGTATGGCATTAACTAAGCATTACTGTCCAGCTATTTAGAGGAAAACCCGGCTGATTAGGATGAATTATTTGAAATACATGAACAATACTTTGTGAATGTTTATAGAATCTCTAATTTATCTTAATCATTGAAGTCAAAGGAAAACTCCACACATTTTACACCTCCAGTCCACAGGTCTTGATGGTAAATATCGAGTAGGTGAAAGTTGTATGACGCATGTCACAATGGTGGAAAATGTAAGACAACATAGAAAGTGGCAAAAGCTGCAGTTCTTTGAATGGCCACTTGAGTCTGGCCCTAAATTCAGGTCAACACCCATAGAATCTTATATAAAAAGCTCATCTTAACAGCCGAACTAAACACGTTTGCAGCCAAGTGTTGGTCTCTTTAGCTAATTTATCTATTTATGAAAACTGTACAAGGGTTTATCTGTACAAAACTCACTCATTTTTGATAATATCAAGGCCTGAAGTTGACAGAATCAATAGAATGGCTGTTTTGAGTGACAGCAGCTGTGAAGCGTCTTACAAAGTCAGTAAGAGCAAATATGTATCCTATCTAGCTTTACATACTCATCCAAAAAAATCTGAATCTCTGACCAAACTGTTAACGGTTTGGTTACATCGATGTTTGAGACGAAAGATAAATGTGTGGAATGAAAAAGGCAACACCTCTGGTTTTGCTGCATCATTTTTTTTCCCACATCTGTCATAACCTGAAAAATGCTGAAAGACTACAGAGCGAAATCAGTGAAGTTAAGAAAGCTAACGGTCTGTTGATGTAGAATTTCTATGTAATCAGAAAATAGGAAGGCATATTGCTTCTTTGATCTTATCAGGAAATTTCAGGAAAGTTTATTTCCTTTTCACGGTGTCTAAGCAGTAAAAGGGCGTGTGATGCCAGGTCTGGAGGCAGAAGGGGCAGGTGGGTGCTGACAGAGACGGGTGCACAGACACCATGAACAGAGGGAAGGAGCCAAGACCTGCCAAGCATACACAGACACTAGCAAGGCCCCAAATGACACAACATATGGAGTACAGCTGAAAAATCCCTCCGCCCTTCTCCACCCGCCATCATCTCATCCTCTTTTCCTGCCACACAGCAGTGCTGTGAAAAACACGCACTAAAGCTGTGATAGCAAGTGGAGAATTTGAATATCTATTTTTGTAACAATGGCAACCATGTTAGGCATTCTCTGAAGACATGCTAAACAGTATCTCGATTCATACTGAGAGTCGCTCTGTTGAAAACATCTAATTCTGTATAATAAGTGAATCAGTGAAGCTTGTAAGGCAATAATATTTTTGCCTGCGGTATCAAAGACTGCGAGGTGGCACCTGAAGACTGTATTATTGTGAGGATGGAGGGTGTATAAGAATTCAGGAAAGAAGAATGGAGTGCTATTATTTGTGATGCTTGTGATGCCAGTTCCTCTTGATACGATCAATATAATCTATGTGTTGCCTTCTGAAGCTGCTGTCCACCTTTTATTAGAGAGACGGAGGCCAATTACCACGAGAACTCTTTCAACGCCTTCATTAGAGGCTCACTTCTCGTCTGCAGGCCAGGAGACAAAGGAAAGATTGCTTGACCTTGACTTTCAACCGCTTCACTTTTCTCATGTCAGATTTCAATGAAAGAAAAAAAAAAAGCCCAGCCTTTTCTTGCCACAAAAGAAATATTTGTCAGGTTTTCAGTGAGATAGAGATGATGAAGGAATGAAGGCATGGCAGCAATCTCCAGCATCAGCCATCACAGCCTAAGAGCTCTATATTTCAATTTTCACTCTCTCTTTATGGACCTTTTTATCCTTTCTAAGCTTCATTTCCTTCCCTCCTCCCACCCAGTGTGCCACTTGGTGCAGCTCCATTGTAAAAAACATCCAAAACTTTTACCACCTACCACTAACGACAGCATGGCTACCACCACAGGGTATGTCCAGATGTGCAGGCACTACACTCATAGACATTTAGCTGAATCATGGAGAGTCCCAGTCAGCTAATGCCCCCCCAGCTTCCCGGCTTCCTATTCATGGGGCATTGAAATCTGATCAAAGTCCAAGTACCTTCCACCCTTCTGACTGGCTTACAGGAGTTCAAACAGTGATCATCTCCAAACCTTGCCTCCTGTTTTACATGTGGTGTGTTATGAAATAAACTTTTGATTGCAGTTAGTGAATTCAGTGCCAAAACGTGACACTATGACCACTTACCATATGTGTTTTGTTGAGGAGAAACCAGTGTTGCCATCTGTCACACACAGATTAAAAGGCTTAGGGTGGTTACATGGAGAACAAGGAAACTGTTTTGTAGAAAATAGGTGTGACAGGTACGATTGTCAGGCTTTCAGAACAGGGTCCTTCAGTCATTACACAAGGGGGAAGGTTGTTGTGTTGTGGATCAAATCCAATGAAGCGATAAAAATTTTTACCAAAAGTAAGGAAGAGGAAAGAGGAAGGCTGTCCGGATCTGAGTTAACTATGTGAGGCTAACTAGCCACTCAGCTGCAGCATATTAAAAAGCATGTAAACGTACCTGCAAATGTTGTTTTGTTCCGGTTAGATGCTCAGGTGGTCTTCACTCCTCAAAAGTGCCAACAACAAGCTGTTTATTTTGTCTCTCACTTCCTTTGTCTCCTTCTCAGCACTTCCCTTCAGCTGTTGTCAACCAGACACAGACATTTCCCTGCAACAGAATGAGACAGAAAAGAGACTTTCTGATGAAACAATACATTAACAAAACCAGATAACATGATTTTGGACTACAAAAAAAATTGATGACTTAACGCGATTTCAGTTGGACAAAAAATTAAGACTGCTCAAAGGTCTATCAGACTACTAAATAATATACTCTTTTTTTTTCTGAGCAAGCCAGTTATAGTTAATTTCACCTAATTGTACGACTGCACTGCTGCCTAAGTTTGTTGTTTTATCAGACCATCCTCTGCAACAAAGATAAAGAAATAAAGTTTGTGTTCATAAATAATAATAAAAAAGGCAGATACTCTATGTAAAGCAGAATGCAGTAGCACATAAACCTGAAGGGTGGAAATAAAAATAAAATAAAAGCCCGAAATAATGTGGAAATTAAAAACAATATAAGAAAGGGGAATGGAAATCACTCCTCTGTTTATATGAGCTCTGCCTTATTTGTTATAATTGCTGTTATCATCATTAATATTGTTGTGAAAATAATGAGGGAGCCATTTTTATGAAATGACATGAGGCTCAGAGATTGGAAACTGGCTTAGCTGAATCCTACCTTCAAGGAAAAGTAATTAGGGACTCCTGATGAATACCTACAGAATGAGTAGTGGTTAAAAAAAAAAAAAAAGTCAGGAAAACATTGTGTGTATACAGGTAATAAACCAGGACAAAACACACTCACATATTGAATTGAGGAAAGTTTATAGCAGAGACTTTGTAAAAGTATAAACTGACTTGCATAATTAACTCGCTAGACTTAAACCACACAGAAGAGATGCATGTGAATTTTGCCACACGTTAATTTGCTGCTACAGTTCAACTTGTCAGAATTTGTAGCTGAGCATCATGGGAATTAGGGGGATGCCTTTGCTTGGGTAGCAAAAAAACACTGTTTGGAAGACACCACTGTTGTTTCATCATTACTCTTTCCCCTTCTTTCTCCTGACTGGCCCGCTTGGGTTTTTTTGGCCTCGGTAGAACCAGACATAGCTAATTAATTGCTTACACAGAGCCGAGCGTGGGGAGATGGTTTGGGACAGCATGATGCAAAGATGAATCCACCACATCCAAATGAGGCCTGACAGGTGACTGTGTCCCTAATGCAAGCCCCTGCATGCTCGCTGGAAGCAGCCACAAGAGGCATTTAGTGTTTGCTGACTACCTGTTTTCCTTATTGGTGTGGAATTGAAAGGAACCATCCAGGCGGTGTCATTGTTAGCTACACTTTGGGCTTTACAGCATCTTGTTGTCAGTTTTTCTTTTTGTTATGGAATACCTGGAGAGACGGGTAGATTGCAAGCTGCAGCTTATGTTTAGTTAGGAGAAAGATGAGAAGACTGGCTTCAAAAAAAAAGCCTAAATTAATTGTCTCAAATCGCAGGCTCAGCATGTGTGATGCAGACAAGCCTCCATGATGAAAGCTGTATGAACAGGAGATGAATTGGAGGACTTTTTAATTAGGTGTGGAAACAAATGGTTTGCTTCCTCATGTATCCAATCATTCTCATTTTTTTACAGATATCTCACTCAGTGTGTATTTTGACCATTTTCTTTTGCACAGAAACTGTTGCTTTCCATGCTTGTGTGTGTATGTGTGTGTGTGTCTCTGTTCCTCCTCTTCCTCTCCCTCGTTCCCTCTGCTGATTGCTATTCGTGCTTTGGAGGCAGCCTGAGCCCTAGGGCTCAAAGAGGTCAGTATCTGTTGTCTACAGTGGTGAGAGAAAGAACGAGGAAGCAGCAGCAGAGGAGTGGAAATGTGAAGTAAGAGCAGGCTGAAATTCAGCTTAGTGAATGCCAGCGTATTCATCTAACTATCGATCATTTCCATTAGAATGAAGGTTTGTAGATTCCTACTCTCATATCCATCGGAAACATGAGGTTGCTGGTGAAAACAAGAGAGAAAACATAAAAGCTGTATGTGTCACTTTTACATCATCTAACAGCTTTGTGAGACAATTGTACCATGGATGCCTAATACTCATTTACATTTATATTGTATTATTAGGAAATGTTATTAGAAATATAAATAACAAGCATATAGATGTAGATTTGCATGCTTTGGTATGAGAGATGACAAAAGTGCTTTGGTACTAATACATTCCTTTTGCCTTCAGCTGTTTTTTTATCTGCAAGAAAATTCACTTATCACTATTAAGCATTTTTAAAATGGTGGAAAAATATCTGCAATTCTAATTACAGTTCTTAACCTTTGTTTTTGGGGATGAAGTCCTGAAGATATACTGAAAAAAATTAAAAAATGCACAAAACATATTAGAGATTGCAAAGCTGCATGTACTCTCTCTCCATCTGCCTCTTGACTGTTGCATCCAAACGAACACGCACACACTCACACACACACACGTACACACACACATACAGTACGCCCACACACAACCACTGGAAAAGATACTCTGGCAAATACTGTTTACTGATATGCGGATTGAGTTTAAGACCGGAACGCTGAGCATTTCAATCTAAACAGTAAACACTCTTAATTGGATTGTGTGCTTATGTGCTTTGATGTGAATCCTCTAAGGACTGTATATTATTAGTCCTAATTGATTCTAATACATATTTACACGAGTTTTGAAAATTAGTCCAAAACAAATGTGAGTGCTTCCATCATCAACTCTAATAGCGACGTGTTACATGCCCACCTTCTAGTTTAAGCAGCCATTACTGGAAAACAGTGTGTCGTTGTGGTGTCAGAGTTCACCGGTCATTTGGCAGTCCGGTGAGACTGCTCTGTCTGTGTCAACATCTTGTGGAAATGACACCACAGACCTCCCATTCATCACAAATGAGGCCCAGAGGGGATGATGGGAGCCGAGCGAGGGGGTTGTACGTCACCCTGAGGTTGAGAGGTGGAGCACTGATCCTCTGTTGATGACCTCGTATACCATAACCTGCTTCCAGAGAATGTGTGTCAAGCGATTCAGCCTCATCCTAATAGGATGTAGGTCTGCCACAGCCTGGTCTCATGTGAAAGCGTGTAATAGACCTGCTGATCCACTAGGGGATCCACATGACAGTGTCATGTTTTTGCCTCACCTGGATATAAAATGTACATGCGTGTATGAAGGTGAGGTACCAGCAGGAGGCAATAATTACAAGAGCATAGGATGAAGAGTGACAAGTCTGTGAAGAGAGGAGAGCAGGTTGGAGAGATGGGTCAAATACAGGACCTTCACACAAGAGACATGATTTCAGTGTAAAACCATGTGTCAAGGCAGATTGCTTCAAAAAGGTAGCTGTTTTAACCAAAACCATGATTTCTTCTGAAACCTAACTGTGTATTTCTGAAAATTCCAGACCAGATGGTGCATATTTAACTTCTCTAACCTGACAACAGCATGAGATGACAGTCTTTTCACGCCTAGTCTAGGCAAAACATAACACTGATACACCTTTACCTGCTCACTCATCTTTACCTGTTGTGATGGGCTGGCAGAGAAACTAAGGGTCCACTTGAGATGCTGTATATGATTCCACTAGTTGAAGCCACATCAGGTTACACTGATTAAAAAAAGTGGGACATCAGAAACAGGAACAGCATCATTAAGAATTTGGTCAATTATCAAAATTAAACCCTCTTTGAACGCTTCAAATCAAATCACATTGCTTAACAAACAAGAAACATGTAACTACGTAGCTTTCTCACCCAAATCATTAAAACCAACGAAATCTGTGTCTCCTGGTGTGGTAAGAAGCCTTGTGGAGGACTGAAGGTCACTGATTCATGCCTGGTGAAATCAGGCAATTAGACTCCCCAGAACTGTCAGCCAACACAAGACAAAGGCGCAGACACTCTGCTGATGGACACACAACCATCATGGGTGTGAATTAGGTAGGTTGAATGTGTGTGTCTGGCTGTTTATCAGTACAGAAAGCCACGTGTCAAATGGCAAAGTTCATAACAAGTCCAGTTCATCCTTGACAACAGACGGATGGTGTGTGAGTCGCAGGAGCAGAGGATGAGGTCTGCAGGTTGATTGAGGGTTGATGCCACTTTTTGGCTTCGGTCTCCCCTCGGGTGACACTGTGGTCGGAAAAAAAACATGAGCTCCTCGGCCAAGCGGGCATTCACATCTTTGGTTTCACATCACCTGCAATTTAAATTCCATTACTTGCCTTGCCACACTTCAAATAAAGCTCAGGCTTATTAATTACCAAAGTATGGGTTCAGGGTAAAGGTGAACGTGCAATTACAGAATTAAATCAAGCCCCCGTTTAGCTTGTCAGTCCTGACAGAAATAATTTGAGTGAAATATTAAATGCTTCCACTGCTCTCAGCCGCTTCTTTGTTGGCTGAGACATATCCAGCTGCAAGTATCCGAGCCCTGCTTCTTTTCCCTCCTTTTTAAAGTAGAGCGATTAATGCCGCTTTTCTTCAATTAGTCTTGAGCTCTACATGTTTATGATGAGCAAAAGGAAAAAAAAATAACACCCACTGTTATTGCAGCACACATGCTTCCAAACATTTCCTGTGTTCTTTGAACCGTTTAATAAAAGAAGTCGAGCTTAATGAGATCATTTTGAATTTGTGGTGGTTATGGTAATCAATTGTATATCATTATTGTGGGTTTTAGGTCTTGGGAAATAGAAGTTTTAATTAGCTACCTGTTCAGGTAATTTGAAGTTTGTGGGTGATGTTATTATTTGTGTTAGGAATACAAAAAAGTTCATATTCAAATTTTAAACTCAAATTTACACATTCAAATAAAGCTGTGTGTATAAATATGAGGTTACAGAATTACAAGATTGTTCAAAAATGCACTTAACAGTAAATATTGGCTTGACTCTTGTCCTCCACTGCTCCCACTGCCATGTTACAAATGTGTCTCACTTCACTAAAAGGAAAAAATAAACAAAAAAATGTCTTGTTTTGGCCAATTCAGCTGCTAGTGAGCATTTTAACTAATTGCCTATAATGAAGCAATTTGCCGGCGGCCGACTGGATTCGGTGGTTGAGTTTTGGTCTCTATGACAACCAGCTGTCTGTAATTAGTAAATCAAGCCAGGGTGAGGGTTTGGGGCAGTCAGAGTGGCTGCAAAAGAAGTCAAGAGAGGCAAGTGTTTCCAGTTATTGTGTTGCCATAAAGTTTATGCAGACATGACTGCAGGGATGTGTGTGCCTGTGGTGGTTCTTCTCAGGTATTTTAAACCTGTGTGTGTGTCCTGTGGTTAGAAACAATCATAGCTGCTTAGGTGCTGTGCTGTGTTGCTTACAGTGATTGTTGTCTTTCGCAGCTTCGTTGTGCTTCGCTCCGTGTCAGCTGGAGGTGTGTATTGTGCCAAAACAGCAAGAGGTATGTAGTGCGCTTTGATTGACATTGCTACTTTCTTGTAATTACTAATTAGTGGGTATATTTGACATACTAAAATAGTGAAACGGCACACGGAGAATAAATACAGTTTGTTAATACTTGGGTGTGTTGTGCTGCTGTAGCCCGTGCAGCTGCCTTGGGTTTGGATTATCCTGGTGTCCATGGAGCCCCTGATCTCTTTGGACCTGCTCACCATGGGATGCAAACTGGCACAATGCCATTTAGAGCTCAACCTTATAATAGCAATGACCGTGCATTGACTGAGGCTGAACTTCACACGGCCTCCTACAGACAAAATCAGCCGGGAGCGAGGTCCCTGGATGACAGAATACGTAAACAAGCTCACCCCAGGAGCTCTGAATTCACATTTCCACTGAGCCGTGGCACTTACAGCCCAGTTCAAAGGGACTACACCACCGTCCAAGTGCTCGGAAGTCCCAGAGGACAGTCAGTTATTAACCACAAGTCCAATTTTGAGGAGGTCAAGCATGTTACCCCTTTAACTCCAGCTGAAGCCCCAGGCCGGTCTGACCTTGTGAATTGGGATCCTCAAGGTCGCAAAAAACCACTCTCTTTTGTCTACAACGAGCACGACCTTGTTGTTGATGAGTCTGTCCTAAATAGACATGGCATGTCTCTCAGTGGGCTCCCCCTGCCCCTAAGCTGGGGTCATGGCACTTACCGGAGGGATCTAACTGGGCTGGAAAGAGAAGTTCCTGTCCTCGCTTCATCTGGCTTCACCAACAGAAACCATGTCAGAGCGATGACTGGTCGAGGTCCTGCTGTCACTAGACTGAAAAGGGTTCAGTTTCCTGGCCATCATGCTCTGCCCCTGCACAGACGCCTCAATGTCAGACAGTCTGTCCGGGGTAACCCTGTTCTTCGACATATATGACAAAACTGAAATCAGGTCCAGTTAGAATAAGTCAGCAAGCTAAAGGGGTCTGACACAAGCTTAGCTGTCTTGTCAAATCATGTCCTCATGAAGAGTTCTTAAAGTTAACAGGCAGACGTGGGAAAAAAAAACTGATTTCAGGCTCTATTCATCTGGGGTTTTTTTCTGTAAGCCTCACTAAAATAAAGTGTCTCACTTATCCGACAAGCTCTTGCATTCTCACTACCTCACCTGTCTCTCTGAAAAAAAGTCTCATCTACAATAAACATAAAATTACAAATGGCTATAATTCTCAGTGCCTCACTCTCCTTTTCTCCTTCTTCATCATCAATGTTTCACTGAGGTCTGAGTGTTACCAGAGTGCCATCTGTTGGTTGTAACGGGTAACATATCCTTTTGGCTCACATTGTTGTTCACAGGTGCTGCTTAACAGAAGGTCAGCCTTTGACAAATCCCAGAATCTGTTTACAATCTGCTGTTTGCTAGAACTACTAGTGGTTATGCTAATTTCTCAAAATAACCTTGATCTTTCACTGATGGCATGTTTCACTGGTGGCCTGGCATTTCTGATGAAGAAAAATTTGGTGATAAAAAATGCAGCCTTAGATTCAAAATTTGATGAACTCTCTGCAAATATTGAACATTTATCCTCGCACTTAATCTTTTGTCCAAAAGAGAGCAGGACCTGAAGGAACTGGAGGATTTTTCTGAGCAAGATTAATTGAAGAGGACCTTCATATGTCATCCCCTGACTTTGATTCCTCACTGAAAGACATCTGCCTGTGTGTAATGTTATGTGGGTATGAGGTTGTACAATGATTGACCTGTAAATCAATCAATCAAGGGAGCCAGAAAGTGAGTCGGTCACGAGTGCTCATCCAGAACGTGAATAGAAATGAGCGACAGAACAAAGTAAAGCAATCAACTGTTTATGGGGAGCGGGAAGGAAGCCAGTCAAGAGTGACCGTACATCATACAGGATGTCAGGTTGGTTAGAAAAAGAGGTCGTCTGGCAGCAGCTAGTTTAATGTCCACCTGGAGACCACACATTTGGTGACGTGAGGCTAAATTAAAACTTATAATTTAACTGTTTTTGCATAAATTATTTGATATTAGAGCGTAGTATGAAGCACAAAGTGAATGCAGAAACACAAACCCTTGAAGCAAGTGTTTTGGCCCAACCTCACTGTCGCTGATTGCACAAAAACACTATAAAGGGACATTTTGTTGTGAAAAGAGGTAATATGTAAAGTGCACATGTTTGACTTTCTGTTCCCATCATCACTATAATTTGGAGTAGAAGTTGCTTGTGTATGCACCAAACAGAGTCTCTTGTCATACGTATTTAATTCACACAAATGTAATGTCTTTACGAAAATGTGCCTGCTTTAATTACACAAGCTGGATTCCTTGTGCGCTTGTGGCCCCTGGCACTTAGGATTGATTTTGCTATGACATCCTGCAGTTGTTCACCTCCGAACCCCCAATCAATGATTTAATGACCCCTTGTACAGTCGGAGAGCAGGTAGGAGAATCAACTCTGTACACGTGGGCTGTGGCAAACCAAGTTGGATCTAGACTATCTGTAACACACCAAGTTCATATAGCCAGCAGGATTCAAATTTCATGTCGCAGTGTGCAACATAGAAGGTCTATGACTGAAAAATAAGTCCAGCATCTCTATATCATCCTCCTTACGTCTCACAAATTCAGATAAGATGGCTTGGATAGAAGATTTATACCTGTGAAATGCAACCCAAAACAAATACCACACAAGTGTGTTACCCAAGGCAAAAAAAAACTCTAATGTTGCAGTTCTTTCGCTATTATTTTGTGAGGTGGTAAAGCCGCAAGACAGACTTAAATCAACAGCTCTTTGACAGTGAACAGGGATTATCTGTTGCTCTGCTGTTGTGCTGTTGTGCTCACAGTCTCTTCCTCACTGCCTGTAAACACTAAAGATTATGCATGAGGTTGTGTCAACAAACCAAATTAGCCTAACTTGGGAAAGAAGTGTGTATAACCCTGTCTGTAAATCTATGCATTGTCTAGCAAGAGTTATGCTTCTCCAGAAAATGTACAAAAAACATTGAAGGATGTTTTTTTTTTCTTCACAGCCCTAAACCAAGGCTACTTTTGTGCAGTCTGATAAGAGCAAATAAACCATTAAACAGCTCTCTATACCCGTTAGCAGCTATGCTATCCTGTCAGTTGTGTCAGCTTGCAACTGAATACAGTTTTAAGTCATATGGTTTCACATGCTGGCACTCCCTTTGTGCTGGCATTCCCAACAGAATTCAACAAAATGGTTCAAGGAGCAGTTTAGTTTGGATGTCAGTCGGATCATTGTTCCCAGACTAACACACAGTAAAAGTTTATAGAGCCTGCAGAGAAAGTCGCGCCACTTAACTTAGCAGTCAGTGGAGCTCGTGCACTGCTCATGTTGTTGGCTTTAGGCTACAAAGTTTTACGAGTGTTTTGTGAAAAATGGCTGAATGTCTTTTAAAATGTCTGAACCTTGCTAAGGTAATCAGTTAACACAGTCACAAAACATGTTTATAACTAGTGATAGATAAGTTCCTGGCCTGAGGTAGAGGGAGATTAGTTAGGTCTTCTACATGCATGTACAGTAACTATTTGAGTGATCCTGCAAAAAGTTTGAAGGGATTAACTTTGGTGGAATTTCTATTCTGGGTAATTGCTTATCAGCTCTGTCTGAGAAAATGGACAACATCAACATTCTTGCAGTAATCCAGGAATGTAGTTTGAATTTAGCCAACACCCATCCTGTTCCCCTGATTGGCTACCCTCTGCTCCTCTTCCCCAAGATGAAGGTGAAGCTCAGTGGTCTCCAATTTGACAGTGATGAGGGTCACTGATGGGCCACTCATTGTTGAAAATATTTGTAGCATTTCAGTTCATTTAATGAATTTTCTCATTTCTAATCCCCCCCCCCCCCCTGCTAAATATTGTATACTTAAAACTCCATCAGCCCAGTGAAGATCATTCAAATAAATCACCCAAAGATGGCAAAATTCTGTAAAACTTTCCACAGTGACCTCTTGTAACATACCATAGAAGTTGTGAATCACTGATCCGTTTCAGTGGAGCAAAATAAAACCTGGTAAATCTCAGATACATTTCAGATACAGTATATACTTCTTTAACTACCTCTGCCTCACAAAACAAAATCCCTCCACAGTTTTCATCAAAAGTCTGCCATGTTCTGGCAATGTAAGGCCAAACTTTTTTAACACACACTTCTTTTCCAGCAACCTTTATCGTGTTCCTTTTATACAATCCCAGAGAATAGTAGTTAATAAGAAGGTGTTTTTGTGCTTGTGTGTTGTGTGTTTTGTAATGTGTGTGTGTTTCCTCCTCGTGTTCCCTTTCCTCTTGTCCCACACGAGGCTCTCAGTAAGCTCACTATAGCCTGCCAGCACAACTGACCTGTGGTAAGGGGGAAATCAATAGTCAATTCCATTTTGCAGCCAGCGTGTGACAGGTACCAGATAGGAGTGGATTGGGTGCATGTAAGAAGCAGGAGCGTGAGTCAGGGCTTGTCTGACCCTCTCTCTCCCCCCTCTCTGTGTCTCACTGTCTCGCTCGACCGAGCCTCACGAGTGCAAGAGGCCGTGCTCCTCTATGTACAACAACCCAGATGTATGTAATCACATTAAGCATCATGGGGTGTAAATATTGATATGACAGACAGCTGTAATTATAGTTGCATCAGAATCAATATCATATGCCAAATGCCACAGCAATTCTACCTTGTTTTACTGTTCCACACATATTGCGTTAAGATATATATTACATTTATGTGAATAAAATGCATATGGCAGGAAGCTCTGATCGGTGCATATACAAACAGCATCCATTCACATGCAAGGAACGTGTGTTGTAACAGTGATGATGCAAGCCGAGAGTGAAGCACTTGCACCTTCCACGTTGCATCTTTTCAGGACATATGGTCCCACCATCTGGGAGTTTTGATGATGTGGGCAGCTCATGCAGCACATATCTGAACTGTCACAGCAGAGACAACACAGTTTCCATCTCGGTATGAAACCAACCAGTCACTCACTTAGTGGGCCACTTTGGTCAAATGCTAAAATATCAGTTTTATTTAATTTTCCACAGTCATTGCCTGATTTTTCCTCTTGTGTCACCATCAGTTTTACTCTCTGGTGTTTTAGTGAAATATCAAAGCTGCTATTGGAGGGATTTCCCTGAAATTTGGCAAAGATGTTGGTGATGTCTAATCCAAGAGTTCACTATCACAATTAATTTATGTGATGGTGACAATTCTGGTTATCTGATAATTGGATAAATGACTGATAAATTTCAATATTTTGATTGTTAATATAATTATTTGGAAAGCAGCATTATCTGTACTTCATAAATATGTTTTTTACCCACTCTTCAATCATATGGAAATACTTTATCTGGACACATAGATTTGTTTAAACAATTAATCTTTACACTGTACCATATCAAATAAACATAAGTTAAGATATTTAAAGTAAGAAAAAAGGCCAGTATCCTGTTAAGAGAGCAGTCACCTTGTTTCTGCAGTTTAGTTTTATCTCCAGCTCAGACCAGAGGTTAGGAGTTTAGTCCAATAAGATCTTGGCTCATTTGTAAACAGACTCTTAGAGCAAATCAAACACTAAATTTCACCTCTCTGGATGATCCCACCTTTAGTTCATCTGTTTTTGTACCTTTTATTTTACTGTGCTGTAGGTTGGAATCAATCATTGTTATTGGATGAAAACATTATAATACTCTCCGATTAGTTGACTTATTTTTGGGATTGCTTGATGACTAAAATGCAGCTTGAACAATACCCCTTTTTCCGTGCTGATTAATTACATTTACACATAAAATAATATGGCACATATTCAACAGAATGTTTTACAGCGTTAGTGTTTCTTTGTTGTATTTCATTTTGATTTATTGCAATGTCCCAGTTTTCCTAACAAGGCTTATTCACCTTATAAAGCAGTAAAGTGTACTGTACATCTAGACAATAACACTTTCCAGTCTAATTCGAGCAGGTCTGGCGTCAGTAATGACTGTTGTGTAGTGAATAATGAGGGTTTAAACATTACACTTAAACATCTGACTCACTGTTTTGAAGTCATAGGTCATATATAATATAACACCTTCAGTACTTGTTAGAGAAAGAAAAACAATAGATGAAATCCTGTAATTTACTTAAATGTTAAACCCTGAGTACTGCTCATTAATTGTGACTTGTGGTGTTAAGTGGAGTGGCAGAATGTCATTGTTTCAACAGAAGGCAGTGGGCTTCAAATGTTTTTAGATCTGAACGTCGGCATCCATGATTAGCACAAGAGGTGATTACAGCAGTTGTGATTGCAGTTAAGTGCTGTAATTCTCTGCATAATAGTAGATAGATATGAGAGGATATTTCCAGCAGTGACTAATTTGGGGTTAGTCACATTTCTAATGTGAATAAGAATCTAAAGAGGAGACAGCGTTCTATTAAGTACAGTACAAGAGCCGTAATCAAAGCTAGCAAAGCTTCATCAGTTCAACTTAGCTTCGGGGCCCTTAGCTAATTTTACTGCTCACTGAAACGTAGCATGTAATACCCAGTGGATGGAGAACACTTCGTTCATTACTGCTGATTAGGAAAAAAGATCAAGCAAAATATGTCAGCGCATGATAACCAGTTAATGTATTTTTAATTAGTGTCTGCTTCTTCTTTCCTCCTGTTGATTCCTATTCAGAAGCCTACCACCGCGTGCACTTAATTCCTCCTCCTCCAGTGGCCTCTTGATTAACAGTTAGCTTCCATTATGTTTTTTGAGGGCGGCGGAGTGACCGAGCGGTGTGATGCAGCTGTTCGATTAAAAGTCGAGTGGGTGAGCTCACTGGCTCGCCTCGCGCGCCATTTGAGATGAGGCCTCGGCCGGAGAATCATTTTACAATTTAATAAGCTAATAAACGTGTTATGGCAAGTAGTTTCGAGTGCCCTTGGGGGGTCAAGGCACAGTTTACAATCTTATTTAAGAGCTTGTTCTATTACTATGCTGACAAAGGCTTGGGCAGGCTCAGAGAGCGAGAGGACTGTGATTCAAGGCGGCCTCTGTGATACCGCAAATCTGCTACTCCAAAGGTCGCGCTCGACACAGAGGGGTCAGGCGGAAACAGACTTATTACATTCTTCAACACGGTTCCCTGGAGTCGTATTTTAGGGCGCATGACAGCCTATATATCAACACTTTTGCGGGAGAAGAACATCAAATAAAGTTGAAATACATCTGTATTCCCATGAGCCAAACGTCTCACACGTTCAGATTGTCACTTGATCGCTTCAAATCAATTCAAACGACTGTTCTCATTGATCCATCAGCAATCACAAAGGTGATTTCCTGTGACAATGAATAAATATCACTTGTAGGGAATTACTGAGTTTGTTACAGATTTGGAATATTTCTAGTTGAACTGGTCGCCTCCTTTCTTTCGAGAATTTAAACACTTCACTTTTCTTTCCCATAACTGGGCCCCATCTGTCATGTGTTTCTTCCTGGAAAAAAGTGAAGTTTCACAAATTCAAAACAAGTACGTTGCTGCTACTGCTGCTGCTGCTCCTGCTGTTGCTGCTGTTGCTGCTTGGTTAACACACACATATGTCCTCCAATCTGAGCCGCTTTGAGCCACACTGTTTCATCTAGTGCTATCAGGGCTGATGAGAGCCTCTCCTCTTTCTGGGTCTGCTGCAGCTGCTGTGTGGTGAGTGGCAAGCCTCTCTGACGGCTCTCCTTTATCTTCACATCAAGTGATTTGCTGGTCCTTTCATTTTGATACTTGTGCCAGATTGAAAAGGGAAACTTAACAAAACTTGCTTCTGGATGACACAGGTTCGGGCTACAGAGATACATCCCGATCCAACTCACGGACCACTCAGCTTAATTTAATTTAAAATACTCGCTTCATTTAATTTTTTTTTTTTTTTAATTTTTCTTTTTTGGACGGTTTGTCTTGTGCTTGTGCCATTTATCATCCTTTGTAGTTTCCTGTCTAAAATGCCAGTGCATGTTTTAACACCAAACACTTTGGATGTAGAAAAAAAATTTTGGATATTAATTAAGAAGGAATTTTAAGATGATTTGATCCTACAAATGTAAAGTCATTACAATTAAAGCTAAAAAAACACATCAAATTATAACTTATCAAACAGATTTGAGACAGAAAACATACAGTACTGCTTTTAGCTTTATTTTTACACAAAAACAACTATCACTGTGTCCCTGTCAACTGTTTTCTTGTTGTGATATCTTCCAAATGGTGATATTGTCACTATGGTAAAAGTGTTAGCATGCTAAACTATGGGGAACATGTTTATGTCCAAGTCATCCATCAAAAAAGAGGACATGAAACAGATTGCTTTTCTCCTATTTAGCTCTTTTGGAATTTTACAACATTTTTTGCTGACACACAAGGTTATCGTGTCTGAGTTTAAAGGAAGTCTTGTATGATTAGTAAGTTTCCAGATATATATGCTAAAAAAAAAAACCTTACACATACTTTAATCTTTATTTAAAGAGCAGAGCTTCATATGAGAAACAGGAGCAAAAAAGGGGAAATCGTGCCATGTTTGACATTGCGCTCTGTGTTAAGGATATTGCCAAATCCTGAAAGTGGGCGTTTTGCAACCCCCAACAGCAACGGGAAAGGAAACATACGGCGACTATGGCAAAGTGTTTCTCTAAACAGAGTGACGTGACTCACTCAGACGCACGAACGATTGCAGATATCATATTTTGTAACAATACATTAGGGACATAATTGGCCAATACACTGAAAAAGCCAGTTTTATTTTACACCATCTTTATTTTAAGCATATCGAATTGTTTGTTGACAAAAATACACTCCACATTTAATAGCATATCTCTCCCACTCTCCCCCCTCTTCTTTCTCTCGATTGTCTGAGCCACAGGCAATTACCTTTTGGTAGTAAGCAGAAATTCTAAAAAGGAAAGCATGAGGGAAAATGGAAGGCCTTTATGCAAACAGCTGATAAGAAACACCATGATGAAATTCTTTTTTTTTCTCTCACATCATTTTATTGCAGACTTTTCGAAATATTATTGCCGACTGAGGGCAGCGATCTGACTGTGAGTTTGATTGATTGTTGCAAATTATTAAAGTAATGCCTCATCCTGTTATGAGGTTGCTTGCAATTTGACAGTCCAGACATAAATTTTCTGCTCAAAGATAGAGAGTTGTTATGGGCTGGAAATACTCGAAAGCAAAAATAATGGAAGTCATAAAACAAAATAGTCTCATTTTGTTCCTTCAGCTTTTGAAGAATAAGTTGAAGTCTGTTGACAATAAACATGTAGATTTTGGCAAAAATGTATCACCTTGAGAGACGACGGGCCTCAGATTTTTAGTTTTTCACCAGGATCATGTAGGAAGACCGAAACTGAGAGTTTCAAAACTACAGGAAGTTTCTCAATGCTGTGGTATCAGTTACTGGCTCTGTATGTGTGCGTGTGTTCACGTGCGTACATGTATGTTGTCTGCTGGTCTGGAAATCTTTGTCACACTGTCTGATAACACATGAGAGTGTTCCTCCCTGCCAAGTTCTTTTTAGCATTAAATAATAACTAATTATTGATGAATTAATAGTTTCATGCATTTTAAATGTGATTAAATAATGGCTTCCAATTTTTACTCATAAAATGGTGCTTTAATATTGGTGTACACTTAAGTCAAGAGCCTTCCTTGCTTGCAATGTTTTTGATCAGCTGCAACTCAAGATTACTTCCATTACTAACTAATGTAAAAATATTTTTAGTGGCCATTTTGTCCATAAAAATCAAGAAAAATATTATTTAAAAAAAAAAATTCCAAGAGCCCAAACAAACATCATTAATTTAAAAATCAAAATAGCATTAAATTCTAAAATAGTTTGGCTTATTTTTTTGCTCATTAAATTATAGAAACAGTTCATTGATCCTACAAAAAATAATATATAAAACATGTATTATCAAAGAGCTGGAAAAAAAACGTGTGTGTTTAATAATGAAATGCTGGTTCAAGTGATTAACCACATTGTAAATATATGTATTCAACATGAAACAGTGTTTCTCATGTGACATTTTACATGTGAATCAGCTGTGAATCATGCCTTGGTGTTAGTTATTCACATGTTAGACACTGTTCTTTAAAGTCACGTTTTATTGTTTATGTGATTCCGTTTTCTGTCAGTCAAATATTAATTCAGCTCATCAAATTAACTGACCTTTTAAAGACTAATCACTGTTTTGTCTTTTCTTCCACAGAGAAATGCTGTGAAGTTATGTCTGTGCCTTCTTGGAGGTGCTTGGTCAGCTGGCTGTTCAGTGAATTTTGACCGCTAATGGTTGTTTAATGGTGAGCATTTCAAAAACAGCTCTCAAAAATTCATTATCACAGCACCTTGGGTTGTCTGGAATTCAAGAAGAGAGTTGTTGACTTAATTTTTAAATTTACAGTGTGCTGGAGAAGTGATCCCATTTGATTAGCTTACCAACTCCTGTGCTCATTATATATGACAAATGTATATGTCCAACAAGGCTGGTTACTTTCTATAAAATGGGAATCACACTCTTCCTGTCTGCTAGGAGGAGTTTTATCCCTCTTACAGAGTAGTATAAGAGAGATACAGAGTATATGACGAGCATTTATTCCATTGGTTTAAAAATGTGATTTTGTAACAGCAAAGCTTTAAACGTTGTATCCTTTTTATAATCATTTTACGGAAAAAAGTGGACTTAAGTTGTCATGAATCTTTATTTTCAAAAGTTTGGGGGCATATTTGCTCTCCAAATCCCCTATACACACAGCACTGAAAGTTTTTCTGCACTGTGGGATTTTGAAGCCATGGATCCATTCTCTAGCTGTAGAGAAGTTAATTCATAATGAAGAAATCATCCTTGGTCACATCATTCTACCATACAAACACAGATGTTGTCACACTAACAGATCTCCTCAAACTATGCAGCACATCACTCCAAAGGAATGATAATTCAAATGTTTTATTTTAGACAGATCATGAGAGTTTGCAGTTTAAGAATGATGCATTTCATTTTGGCTGCCTAACAGGTTTCATCATCATGATATCCACATGGGTGTCAGTGATTGTGGTGCTGCTGGCATTTGTGAATCGAGCCAGAAACGGTGAGTGCTGCTCTCAAATGAAATAGAAAAACAGAATGGAAATACCTACTCACCTACTGAGAAACATATTTGTCAGTACAGTTCCTCTTTTTTCTGCCTCGGTGATTCTTTTCCAAATAAATCTGAGGCTTTATTCTCTCAATAGAAATCATGTATAAAACTTGACATTTACAATCAAGGTTCTCTTGAACAAATCTGTTTTCTCGTTGTTAGAGGATGACATACAGCCGTGTGCAAAGGTCCAAGCGTCCCGCTCAGTGGTGCCTTTGGGGTCACCTGTCACAGCCACTTGTGTCATCAGAGACAGCTGCCCTCTTCTCACTGGACAAGCTGTCCATATAGAGTGGCGCCTGGACAATCGCTTTCTCCCCAGCAGCGCTGCAGCCAATGAGAGCAGCAGAGTTTCCACTGTTGTTATACCGAGCTTCAATCACACCAGGGCGTTCCTCACCTGCTGCGTCCAGGCCTCTCCTGATCAGGTCGTAGGAGGAGTGGAGATCAGAGCTGGATGTAAGAAAGGTTTAAAATTCTTGTGCATGTTTGTAACTTGCCTATCATCCTTGTTAGTGAAAATCAAAACAGGGGGAAAAAAAATGTGATAATGATACCAGCGGAGAAACCTTTAATGTGTTGGGTTGCGCTCGTAATACAAAATGTGAAAATAAAACTTCAATACTGAATATTTTAATTAATCAGAGAGCTATTGTAAGCCTTTTTTTCCACTCATCTAAGGGATCTGTCGCATTTTAATGTATTTAGATGAATACATGTTTTAGAGAAAAACAGCTAAAGCAACAAAGATTGTTTCAGAAGATTAATGCATCACATCAAAGAGAGGCTGCATCCTTTTATTTCTGAACTTTCCTTGCCAAAATAATAATTAAGCAAACAACATTTCAAAAAGTGCAATTATTAACTGGAAGCATTACAAAAAATAAAATAGCAGATATTATTTTTCATAATATTACCATTTGTTTTTTGGCAACCAAGTACAAAAACCATCAATAAAGAGATGTTTTGTAATAGATTTAGCTGTGAGCTACTTTCAATTTGCAGTCCAAACACTACTGATAATAATTCAAATAACACAACTACCAAAAGTTTGAAAACAAATACGAATTTGAATCTCACACCAAACCCAGTGTAATATAGAAACTCTTTTCCTACTTATTCCCGTTTGATGCACACATTCTGTGATTTATAACAGTGTGAATTTGATGGGAAAATGTGACTGTAGAAAAAGAATTAAGAGCTCTTTTCTTAACAACTCCATTTTTTAAAAAATCCTCTTTACCTTGTTGTGACATCTATAGATCCACCAGAAGCACCGCAAAACCTCAGCTGTCAAACAAACCTCACCATTCCAAACAGCCTGACCTGTAGATGGGACCCTGGGCGGCAGGAAACCCACCTTCCCACAAAGTACACCCTCCACACCAACATAGGGTAATCTTCTCCCTGTAAAATTTGTCTTCTAAAAATACACTGAAACCCTCACAGAAAGCAAACGTAACTTCAGGTTTCAGGAATGTTCGAAATTTTATTTATCAAAATATGTATGCAAGGTTTCACAACTGTTTTTTCGCACATTATTATTTCCTCATTTAGGGATATAAAGAAGAACTACACTTATGAGCTGCTACCAGGAGTCCATCACTATACGATCTCTCGCTCTGACTTTGTCCTGTTCAGCGAAATGGAAATATATGTGAAAGCTGTGAATGAGCTTGGAGAAGCAACCTCGGTACCTATCACTTTGGAACCTGTCAGTGCAGGTGAGTTTCTTTACAAACACCTGGTCTTTTCGTCATAAACACAAAGCTGGAAATTCTCCCATCATCTCCTGAAAAAACACCCCATTTTGTTGCCACAAAGCCAGCTGTAAAAAGTCCTGATGGTTGTTGCATTTACCCTGCTGCTGCTCGGCATTAAACACCATCAACAACCTCCACATGTTAAAACTCAGCTCTTATAGGCCTATGCCTAAATATAAGCAAGTCACTTTAATTGTACTGCTAAAATGCTGATGCTTGTGAATTGTACAAATTGTATTTATCTGTAAAGTTGTAACAAAAGCTTTGTAGCTGTTCCTCTCTTCTACTTTAAGCCAGTGGCTCATGGCTACATTAGTCACCACCAGCATGACACAACCAAATCTCTAACCAAATCTCTAACAGAGCCGTCAATGATGGGCAGCTTAAGCTCAAGATCTTGACAAAGAAAAAGTGGAATTAAAAAAACATGTAGGAGTTCGAAGTTGAATCAGTGTAGTCCTCTTTTTAGTCTAGTTCTCTATTTTTCTTTCATTTTCTGATGTGGCTAAAATTTTCTAAGAATCCTGGGTATTTATTTTCAAAGCTGCCTCTTTTTTCACATGTTCGAATTAGGGAACCATAAAGAATTATGAGGAAAAATTAGGTGACATCTAAATTACATCGTGGCTGTTTTGTTTCAGCTAAATTAGACCAGCCAACAATTGAGAAGATGGTGCCTAAAAAATTAGGCTGCCTGAAGCTGACCTGGAGCTTATCTCAGCACCAGAGCTGGATGAACCGCCCCGGTCTGAACCTGGAAGTCCGTCTTAAGACCGTTAACAGCAGACAAAGGGTTGAACAATCAGTGAGTACAATTCATTTTAGTAGAAATATCAGTCAAAATTTAGCAGATTAACTTTTGATAAAGGAACTACAGACACCCATACAGCAGTATAGCTGCTATAAGTTCATAATGTGCATGCTTGGGGTCATATTTGTAATGGTTTTTGTGCTGTGGGATATATGTTAGGTCCTAGTAAACAGGGTCCGGACAACCAAATCTGTAGACCAGTGTCGTCTCCTGCATGGGACCCAGTATCTCGTCCAGATTAGAGTCAGATACAAGCAGAGCCCTTGGAGCGAATGGAGCGGCAGCAAGTCTGGAGTCACCTTGGAGAGCGGTAGGACTTAGATCAATTAGAAGTGACACAATCAGTCACTCTCACTTTTTCCAATCTATTGCCTTTTCTTCCGTTTCCTGGTCTTTTCAATATATGCTAATGCCTTGTTCTACATCTCCCATTGCTTTGCTCTGTAGCACAAGCTGAATTGATGTATTGAGTTCTGCCGCACAGTCTCGCAGTGAATCCATAGGCCTGTCTTGTATGGAAAAGTTTTATTTTTAAAGAGTGAGAAGAAAAGTGCAGGCTTTTGATGAGCAGCCACCCTGACAGCCATCTCTTTCCTTTTCAGCTCCCACTGGACGCCTGGACTGGTGGATGAACGTATCAGGGGATCACACGAACAATCACCTCAGTGTACATTTGTTTTGGAAGGTACACACATCACACATGTTGTTTGACACCTAACACAATCTGACATATTATCTGTTACAGCTGTGGTTGAGTGTGTCAGGTTTGCCTTAAAAGTATTTCACTTTTTTTTTTTTTCTTTTTCAGCCATCAAAACAATTCCGTGCTAATGGACAAAATGTGTCATATGTTGTCTCTGGGCAAAAACTGCCAAGCAACAAGCGAAAGCTTTGCTCCACGATGGGGAATTATTGTACTTTCCAGCTTCCCAGGAGAGTAAAGAAAGTGTATCTGACTGCTGTAAATGCAGCAGGGAAATCCAACCCCACTGAAGTTCGGGTTTACCTACCAAAAGGTAAAACTGACACCCTGAAGCCTGCTTGAACTGGCATAGAAAGTGGCTCAGCTATGATACAGTGTAATACATTTCTCTCATAGCATATGTTTTGTGCTTGTAGCTCAAACAGTAGTTTCAGACGTCTCAGCCGTCCCCTACGATGACAGATCCCTGCTGGTCCAGTGGAAAAGTCTGGTTTCTCTCGATCTGACTGATTTTGTGGTGGAGTGGACACCTTTGTTAAAAAAAGATCCTTCTCTCACCCAATTTGAAATAAGTAACAGAAACCAGACAAGCCTTGTCATAACAGGTATGTGTTATAGTATTTCTACTGTAGGTTTTCAACTCCATGTCCTTCTTGTTTAACTCAGCTTTTGTTTGGTTTTCCTAATCCAACGTTCATCCCTAAACCACAAGAATTGACTGTTAGGCAAGGTCTTCTTTTTCCTGGGTGCAACCTGCCTTTACACACTCTTAGGAGCTTATGGGCGCTGATATACTCTAACCTCTTCCCTCTCATCAACAGGCAGCTTTGAGCCTTACAAGCCCTATGGGATCTCTGTGTATCCTAGGTTTAAGGATGGGATAGGCCCTCCTCAGACTGTTAATGCCTACTCGAGACAGAAGGGTAAGTCACCAAAGACACAAAGAGGATCACACAAAGAGCAGGCAGAGATGTGAGAGTCGGGCCGCCTTAACTTTGAAGAAGAGGGAAAAGAGTTTGCCACATGAGAAAAAGATCAGAAACAGCTGATACATGATGAAATAATGCCCTCTTGTGGATAAACATGAATCATTGTTTTTGCTGACTGGAAAGCTTTAAATTTTGAGCATAATAACTAAATTTTGCAATAATCAATCATGAAAACATTTCCTTTGTAAAGCTCCATCCATGGTTCCAAAAATACAAACTAAAAAGACCTGGAATTCCCACATTGAGCTGACATGGGATGAAATACCTTTAGACCAAAGGAATGGATTTATCCAGAGCTACACAATCCTCTACTGGAGTAAGAATGGACCAGTCAAAGGTAGGTTAAATACCTTTATTTCACCGTTCCGAAACATTTATTTGATGCATTTGATGTTATCTGATGTCTTACTTTTCCTTTAGTTATGAATGCTGACCGGAAAGAGCGGAGGGTGGTCCTGAAAGACCTCGACTCTGTGTCTCTGTATGAAGCTTCCTTGATGGTTAGCACATTTGGTGGAAGCTTAAATGGGTCAACAATTCATTTTAATGTGGATTCCTTCGGTTAGTTTCATTTTTTGGCTTCACAGAGACATAACACAGAGAGACAAACAGTGTGTGTAAGACGTAGCAGATATTTCATTAAGAATATGCACTTGCTTCTTTACAGATGCCGTTGCTGTTGTGTTGATTGTAACTGCTGCTGGTGTTGTACTGTCACTGTTTATTATCTGCTTTGTCATGAATTGTTCTTCCAACCACAGAAGGTAAGACCACTGATACAATTTAATATCATACGCACACACACACACACACACACACACACACATATAGAGAGAGATATTTTAAACCTTTTTATTTTTTCTTTGAAGGCTGAAAAGGCGTTTATGGCCAGCTGTTCCAGATCCAGCTAATAGCAGTATCAAGAGATGGACATCAGAATCAACACAGGTGTGAAAAATCTACCTGATTTCCTTTATGCTGAGGGTCCAGTGTATAAGATTTGGGGAGATCTTTTGTCAGAATTTTTCAGAACAAGGAATATATTTATGCCCACTGTGGCTATCTATCCTTAGGATGAACTGAAGGGCTGGTCATGTGTTTGCAATTTGCAACCTCACCACTAGATTTCAAAAAATCCATAACACTGAACTTTTAAAGCTCAGTAATCAGTGTATTTCTATTAACAACTGATCAAATTACTAAATATAACGTTAAATCGATCAGTTGGAGTGATGAAACCTTGGAGAATTATTTGGACAAAAGGCAATAAAAAGTCCTCTGTGCAATGCCTGCTTTTTCAGTACAGTCCTATACCTTTTAATTTATTTATACATGAGTTATCTAAGGGATTGATGACTTATTTATTTTCCATTTGCAGGATACCCATTTTACCTCAGACAGTGAGGAGCCCAATCCTATATACCTGTCCCACCTCAGCTTCCTTGACCTCCCTATGAAAATAGGCAAAGAGGATTCTGACGCGTGGTTAAGCGGTGCAGAGGACACGAGCGACCTGGGAGAGTCAATTTGTGGTTCACCTTTCATCCCAGGCTACTCTGGTTCAAACAACGACTCTGTTCCCTATGCTACTGTGATCTTCCCCAGTCCGTGCAACAGCCCTACGCCTAAAGCGCCTCCTGTCTACCTGCGCTCCGAGTCCACACAGCCACTCTTGGAAGCTGAAGAATCCTTCAGTCCAAAGTGCTATCAGAATATGACAACCGATGGGATGCCAAGTGAGCAGTGTTTTTTTGGACCACGCCATGATTGTGTACCTGAAGAAGCAGCAGACAAAGACATTCTGTGGGATGACTTTCCTTTTTTACGAGCATTAGCCTTGAATGATACTGATAAAGACTAAAATGTACTTTGTGGATTATAAGGATAGATTTAACGCTTTGCAAGATGTTACATTTAATGAGTTTGTGTAATGAGCCGATTGTGAGAAGTTGATTCAGTATAGAATGCAGCTGTAAAATCATGCAAGATTTAATCCCATAATCACTGTGATATCTAATGATTATTATGTTCATGATTTGTCTGTACACTTTGTGGACATCACCTTTCAGAGGAATAAACTTTTTTACTGAAGAAAAAATATGGCCAAGATGATATTGTCACATGTTAATTTTCTCAAAAATACTTAGCAATACATCATTGGCACTTACAATATTACATTTCAAACATGAGTGAAAATTAAACCATGTTGGAACAGAAAAATTGCATTTCCCACTGGTAGATTATTAACCTCTTTAGACCTCTATGTTGAGCATGTACTTATCTTTTTTTCCAAATTTATTGTTCCCTATAAAGGAGAAATTTAAAATGAAAACAGCCCACAATTTTCAGTGAAAACAGACAGCTGATGCAAAAGCACCACTGCAACTTGTAGCGTGAGACTAATATCATGTGGGACACGTTTTTAACACATGGTTTTATTTATTGTATGAATATTATATACTCTTAATTTCAATATATAATATAATATGAATATAAAGTTTGTTAAACTTTCCCATTTTCACTAGTTTGCTTCATATTGTTTATATTTTTATAATTTGTCCTCTCTCACATATCCTCTCTGTCATGCACCATTTTATGCAGGCTAATTAATGCAATTCACTAGCTACCATTGGATTAGTATGCCCATATTTATATAAATAAGTTATATTAACTAAACGGACAAATGATAACAGCAGTGGTGGACAAAAACTCGCAAGAGGGGTTTTTTATTATTATTATTATTATTATTATTATTATTATTGACAAAAACAGAAATTATTCCCATCGATGTGCTCTGTGGTCGTTGGCCTAGCCTAGTAGACACATTAGCACCATCTTCGCTCATCTACTTTGGTCTAGTTAAAATGGCGAACCTCATGTAGGGGTCGAGTGTGTTATTCCGTCACATTTTGATCCCTTTTTAGCCGTTCGTTTTCTACCTTTTTAGCTATTCTAACAACCATGCTCGCAGGCATAGCTCTTCGAAATGTGCTGAAATCGTCGGCTGGTGTTTTGCGAGAAAGCGGCGCCCTGAGCGCTGCTCTGTCAGCCAAACCCTGGACATGCAGCTCGGCTTTATTATCAGGACCGAGAGTCAGCTGCGGTAAGTGTTAGCGGCAGGTACAACCTAAAAAGCTAACCAGACGTGTTTAGACAATATTGGCAACGTCTTGGACACACTGCCTGCACGTTTTAGTACAATGTTAATGTGACTTGGCTGTTTAAAGAGTCCTACACTAGCCGCCTGTCAAGCTAGCTGTAGCATCATTAGTTAGCTAACACCAACAGCAGTGGGCAGTGTTGGTTGACTTACAGCTGCATGGATTGAGGTGGAGAGAACAACCACAGTATGTTAGCCTGCATGTTAGCTAACACTTTTTCTATTCTGCCAAGGACTTTGAGATAAAACTTATCCATCATTTTGAAATCACATTGGAGAAGAACATTAAATGGTGTGCATTTACAATCAAATTTTGTTCAGCAACATGCCATTATCGCATTGCTTTGAGTTCATTAAAACGATTTAAAAATACAAGTCCACGATGGAGTATTCACATTTCTTTGCCAGTTGATTTTGTACACCTAGCCAAAAGTAGCTGTGATATCTAGTCTAACTTGATCTACGTTAGCGAATGTTGACTAAATGTGATTAATATAATGATTTAATAAAAGACATCAACAGAAGAAAACAAACTAATTAGTAGTGATTGGGAGTCAAAATATAAAGCCAAGCTAGTTAGAGTTAAACCAAAGTTATTGTAGAAATGTGTTAGTAAAATAAAGAATAAGGAGATATTTATTGAAGTACAAACTAACTACCTGTAAAATTACATTATTAAAGTACATTCTTAGTCATGTAAGGAAGAAAAAATATCACCCTGTTCACATAAAACATAGTAATCAGTCTAGTAACCATACACAATGTAAAATATGCAAAAAAAAAAAATCAAAGGCAAGGCAATTTTATTTATATAGCACCGTTCAGACACAAGGCAATTCACAGTGCTTCACAGGGCATAAGAAAAG